>JAJSOF020000001.1:191266262-191383762 GCA_025594305.2 Periplaneta americana | reverse complement strand
ACAAAACGTAAATTTTATGATAAATTTAACTACAAAATGTAAATGATAAATATGAAAACAAAATGTGAATGACAAATATAAATACGAAATGTAAATGATAAATGTTAGTAGCCGTCATTATGAACATTCTAGAAAATATGCATTACTTCTAGACTATCACTGAGACAAAGGCTCGATGGAGACACAAATTCGGAGCTTTCACTTCCATAGCCGGTGTACGACACAAGAAAATTCCTAAAAAAATTGCAGAGGCACTCAGAACCAAACACTAAAATGGCAGTGAAGTGGAATGCAATCACATTCTGAATATCTGAAACAAAGACAAAGAAAAAAGAACAGAAAATAGTAATGCTACTGGGTGGAGGGATTTCAATTGGCGATGGTTTCAACTTTGAAATCTTCAAAAGAAACTCGATGCAATGGCAGTAGAAGAAAAAAAAGAGGAGTTAAAATCAGCTTACGAGTCAATAGTTGACAAAATCTCTACTTGCAGCGTATTCCAATCCAAAGAGCGTGTATGGGAGAGGAGAGGAGAGGAGAGGAGAGGAGAGGAGAGGAGAGGAGAGGAGAGGAGAGGAATTTCCACCTGGACAACAGAAAATTACGACATCCACAGAATTTAAAATGTGACGGATGTGAAAACATGCCTACAAACTACTTTCTTAATGTTCTAATTTATTGTGGCCGTGGCCATTTAAACTCATTTCTCGACTATACACACTACTCAAGATGATTATATAGGAAGAAATACGGTGTTAGTGCACTTGCAATACACCATGTTTGAAATTAATGTTAACTCTCCGGAACTATAGCAGATAGTTGAACAGAATGTTCACCAATCATAAAAGAGACCCCGTCAATCGATACTCTCAATAAATAACTAGTAGGCTTATTTTATTTTCAGTTGATAATAATAAGTGAATGTTGGAGTGAATATTTCTGAAAATTCATTTTTGCTTTTTCCATCTCGCATCATTGTATCACAAATCATTTGTCACAAAACATAATTCTAAATAAAGAACGGACGTGGCGAAATTTTCCTTTGTTAACCGCACAATAGTAGACTGGAACAGCTTACCTGCGGCAATCTTTCAGGGTGGTCCTCTCAAAATCATTACATTTAAGGAAAAGTTGAGAAGATTAGACTGAAAATGTAATTGTAGGTGCAGTGTAAATATCTAAGTTGTGTCATGTAATTAATTGATATGTAATTAATTATGATATGTAATTAATTAAGATGGTATGTAATTTAGTTGATATGTAAACAAATTAAGGTGATATAATTAATTAACATCCAGAAAGTAAGTTTCCTATTTTTTTTAAAAGTGATTTGAATAAAAAATTTGTTTAAACAACAGGTAAGCAATGTTTCAGCTATTTTCAACATAGCCACTAATCAATTGAGAACTTGTCGTATAAACAAATCAACTTTTGTGATACCTGGAAAGAAAAAGAACTTGCCGATGCGAATGGAACCAGCGTGTGACAGACGTCTTCAGCTCTTCGTCGTAGCAAAACGCTCACCGGAGGACAGGAATTTCTTGAGGTGCAAGAAATTGTGTAAATCGCTGGGAACAAGATCAGGACTGTAGGGTGGTTGATCAAACAACTCCCAGCCAAATTTCGTCAAAAAGCTGTTCAATGCCGTATGTGGACGAGCATTGTCTGGAAGAGCTGACAACAACCTCAGTAACTTGCATTCCACGCCTCTTGTTTTGAATGGCATCGTCGAAATTTTCGCAGTGTTCACAGTAACGATCCTTCTGCGTTCACTGAAGATTTCAGCCCGTCTCGGAAGGAAGTCAATGAGCAGAATGCCCTTCCTGTCCCAGAACACCGTGAAGCATCACTTTCCGAAGCCGACAGCGTCTGTTTGAATTTGTCCTGACCGGAGGTCCACTCCATGCCGCCAATGCATTGATGCTGCTTGGTTTCCGGGGTGAAGTGCGAAATCCAAGTCTCATCGCCCGTGACGATCATGTCGAGGAACTCGTCGCCGTCATCGTGATACCGTTGCAGAAATGTCAGCGCTGCTCCTAAACGTTGCATTTTGTGTTGAGGTGTCAGGTACCTTTTTCGGCAGACCTGAAAACACTTTTTGAACAGCAGGTACTTAGTGACAATCTCATGCAACAAGGATCGCAATATCTGCGGAAAATGGCTTTTCTCAGCTCCGTAATCGTGAAGCGACGAAGTTCTCCATGATGTTTGCCGCACCAGTTCAAGACGTTTGGAAGATTGATGAGGGACGGTCGCCCACTGCGCTCTTCATCATGGACACTTTGCCGAAATATCGGAAAACTGCCTACACCAGCGACGCACCGTCTTAAATTACTAATGATGTTCGTGAAATAGACCTGACAGAGCTGCCGATGAATTTCAATTGGCGCAATGCTTTGTGCATTAAAGAACTTTATCACCGACCGAACCTCGCAGGCGGCGGAGAAGGAATAAGAGCTTTATTTATTTTTCATTTTTCACGCTACTGGCACCAGGCGGGACCTGTCCGGCTGGCATAAGATTGATACGTCATAGATCTGTTACGCATGCGCAATTGACATGGCTAATTACGTTTACTTTCCAGGGAAAAAATTGGGAAACTTACTTTCTGGATGCGCCTCGTAATTAAGATATTTAATTACGTTGATTTGTAATTAATTGAGGTGATATGTAATTACTTAAATTGGTAATAGTTGGGTGAAATAGAAGTACTTGTTAGTTAGGTTTACTTTTGCTTAGTGTAGGCGTTATTATAGAATAGTTTTTATTTGTTGCATCTATTTATTTATAGTTAGAAATAAATTTATGGAAATTTATTTTATTTTATTTTTTTATTTTTCTTGTATTATGTAATTATTGTATAATTGTAACGGTATTATTGTATATTATATATTTGACGTTATAGGCGAGTTGTCGCACAAAACGAGGTCGCTATAACCAAGTTCTACTGTAGTTGTAAAAAAATCAATTTATTTTGAGATAAGGTAAACCACACGCAACAGCTGGCAAACTCTACCAAACCTTATCGATACCAGGGTTAACAGAAATGTTTATTTACTTCAGTATCTCTGAAGCCACTTTTGCTACACATTACTTGGGCTTACAAGAAAATTTAAGGACTAGCATCCTCTTGATACCCGAAACGCAAGAGTCATACAACAAACTCCACCCATCTCGTACTTTCCGTTGCACAGTAGGAACTGTGTTAGTAAGGTAAGACTCCAGTCTGAGTTGTGCCCGGTGCACCGTAAGATTGGATGGCTTAACGTTTCCTTTTAAAGGACAGGATGCGGGGATTTGAATACTCCTTCGTAACGGCTTCTTGCAAGCTTGACCTGTTTGCGAGCTCGGGACTTCATTTTCAAAAGCGGAGAATTCGTTTTCAAAGCACTGCACCATTCACAGGGTTTCTGGAAGATTTACCATCACAGTGCAAAATGCTGCACACTGTTTTAAACCCTAATTGTTTGCTTAAGATTCGTGTCTTTCTTCAAATACTTCTCCTTAATCATCTTTTCATTACAAGTTTATACAACTCTGTTTTAGTCTATCACTTTTTGAGCTTATTCACTCTCTTATTTCTTATGCAATTAGGTCTAAATGTTTCTTTTGCTCTCAATTTATGGTGTTATTTAAGTCTTTCCGTTTTCTCTTACTTTTCACTCACTAGATTCTCTACTGATATATTTGCACGACCGTTTTCTTTACATTCTTCAATTTTGGGTTAGTTTTATACATTTATATAATTAACTTAATAATAATAATAATAATAATAATAATAATAATAATAATAATAATGCTCTGTTCCTAGAACAAAGATACATATTTTTATATACGAGGAGATACAAAAAGTAACCTTAATAATTGTTTTATTAATTGAATATGTACAGTAGTGGCAAAAACCAGACCGATCCTTGTAGCTGATACAAAAGAATCCTATGCTGTGTATTGTGTCAAACTGTGGTAATTTCAATATGGTATGTACAGCTATTTAATGTAAAAATACGCAGATATCTTTGCCGAATAGAGATAGAAATGTAATACTGATGCCAGATAAAAATAAAACTCTCAAGATTTTTTTCGTCTGTAAGTTTGAGGCACTGAAGGAAACAAAAGACGGTAAGAATCGAACAAATGCAATAAATTTAATTTAATTTAGTTATGACTACTACTATTATTATTATTATTATTATTATTATTATTACATAATTATTTTATTGGTGTTGTGAAGATAAAAAGAATTGTCATTGTATTATATTAATTATATATTATATTGCATTGTATTGTATTAATTATATTATATTCATAGCAATGTAGTAATTTTCTATCATACTAATTGAGTGGAAGAGGACAAAAATGACCTTAACTCTGCCAGTTAAAATAAACCATTATTATTATTATTATTATTATTATTATTATTATTATTACATAATTATTTTATTGGTGTTGTGAAGATAAAAATAATTGTCATTGTATTATATTAATTATATATTATATTGCATTGTATTGTATTAATTATGTTATATTCATAGCAATGTAGTAATATTCTATCATACTGGTTGAGTGGAAGAGCAGGCCGAATGACCTTAACTGCCAGTTAAAATAAAAACCATTATTATTATTATTATTATTATTATTATTATTATTATTACATAATTATTTTATTGGTGTTGTAAGACAAAAAAGAATTGTCATCGTATTATATTAATTATATATTATATTCATTGTATTGTATTAATTATGTTATATTCATAGCAATGTAGTAATATTCTATCATACTGGTTGAGTGGAAGAGAGGCCGAATGACCTTAACTCTGCCAGTTAAAATAAACCATTATTATTATTATTATTATTATTATTATTATTATTATTCATAATTATTTTATTGGTGTTGTGAAGATAAAAGAATTGTGATTGTACTATATTAATTATATATTATATTGTATTGTATTGCAGTATTGTATTGTATTAATTATGTTATATTCATAGCAATGTAGTAATATTCTATCATACTGGTTGAGTGGAAGAGGAGGCCGAATGACCTTAACTCTGCCAGTTAAAATAAAACATTATTATTATTATTATTAAATTAAATAAATCATTATTATTATTAAATTTCATTGTTACAATTAATTATACAAGATGGATGTGTTTTGTGACTAGCAAAATTTGAATCTGTGACTCTGAAATCAGCTACAAAGGTCGGTCCGGTTTTTTTGCCATTACTGTACAATAAGACTAGAAACGCTTCGTCACTTATCAACACAGTGTAACAGGAACACTTGCATTGAACTTAGTTGGGACTATGTTAAAAGTGATGAAGTGTTTGAAATTGGTACATACTCAATTAATAAAACAATTATTAAGGTCTTTTTATTCTCCCTCGTAATAATTAATCATTCTAGCACCCCAGAATACCATTTACATACAAGTGCTTAAATATTCATATTATGATTAATTTCAAGACATTTTATTAAATAACGGAATAAAAAGTAAACAAGTAAATGAAAAAAATAGATATCACAATAATTGAAGGGTTCAGAGTCATAGTGGGCCAAGTGCCATTTATTACAAACAAAGAAAGTAAGGGTTAAGGGGAGAGAATGGTATTTTTATGGTGAAAAATGAGTAAATTAAAAACAAATTCTTTAAAACACCCTTTGACATGTGTGGCATGCATTGCATAACATTTTGTGGGTATTTGTGATCTTATCGGATGTTGAGTCGCCATTTTTAAACTTCCTGCATAATGGATTTTTAAATCACTCGCCAACTTTTATTGTTGTTTCCGGTAAATTAAATTTTCAATAATTTTTTTCTTTAAAATATGTCCCTTATCGGATGTTGAGTCGCCAATTTAAACTTTCTGCATTATGGATTTTTAAATCACTCGCCCACTTTTATTGCGGTAAATCAAATTTTCAATAAATTTTTTTCTTTAAAATACCCTTTGATATGTGTAACAGGAATGCATTGCATAACATTTTGTTGGGTATTTGTGCCCTTATCGGATGTTGAGTCGCCATTTTTAAATTTCTGTATAATGAATTTTAAATCACTCGCCCACTTTTATTGTTGTTTCAGAGTGAATTAAATTTTCAAAAAGAAAAAAAAAGTTTTTCTTTAAAATACCCTTTGATAAGTGTGGAATGCATTGTATAAAAATGGATATTTCACCCTTATTGGATGTTGAGTCATAGTGGGCCAATTTAAACTTCCTGAAATTATGGATTTTTAAATCAATGCCCACTTTTATTGTTGTTTGAGTAAATTAAATTTTCAAAAAAATGGTTTTCTTTAAAATACCCTTTGGTATGTGTGGAATGCAATGTATAATATTTTGTGGGTATTTCTGCCCTTATCGGATGTTGAGTCGCCATTTTTAAACTTCCTGCATAATAGATTTTTAAATCACTCGCCCACTTTTATTGTTGTTTCCAGTAAATTAAATTTTCAAAAAAAAAAAAAAACATTTTTTTCTTTAAAATACTCTTTGATATGTGTGGAATGCATTGTGTAACATTTTGTGGGTATTTCTGCCCTTATCGGATGTTGAGTCGCCATTTTTAAACTTCCTGCATTATGGATTCTTAAATCACTCGCCCACTTTTATTGTTGTTTCCGGTAAATTAAATTTTCAATAAATTTTTTTGTCTTTAAAATACCCTTTGATATGTGTGGAATGCATTGCATAACATTTTGTGGGTATTTGTGCCCTTATCGGATGTTGAGACGTCATTTTTAAACTTCATGCGCTATGGATTTTTAAATCACACGCCCGCTTCACTTTTTTTGCTACAGTGCCAGACAAAAATGGATATAATTTCTGAACTATTAAAGATACATGCATGAAATTTTGAATACACATTCTTTAGACTATTAGGAAACTTTTCTCTGTAACAGAATTTTGTTAATTGGTTTCATTTTAAAAATACGTCCGTTTGTTTGCAAGAAAGTAAATCAGAAAATTGTTATTCAATTTTAATTGTTCTTTTAACAAACTTAGGGACTAATATCAAAATTCTGTTACAGACAGTTTCTAGAACATGCTTTTGCAAATACATTGCAAAAAACTGTTTGAATCTATCTTTAAACCGGTTTGGATATATCGGTTTTAGTACAATCCTGCAGTGGGTATATATTTTTTTTTTCAAATTTGGGCCCCCAAATAATTTTTTTTTTCAAAATATTTTTATTTGGTTGAGTTGCCACAGCTATGAGCGCTCTACATACAAAAAATTAATATTTTACACCAAATAGAAAAAAAATTAAAAAAAGTACCATCCTCTTCCCTTACAGTTAAGTGAATGCCATAGTTTAATGAAGATTGACATACCATTTTGTTTTAATGTGTATACTTTATATTACTTGCTATATGTTTGCATTGAATTATGGTAATAACCAGGCTTCGAGACTTTGGACCCGATACAATAAGTTTACTGTGCATGCACTATAGGTTGTTGACTCGCTGCAGGTAGATAGAGATGTGTTGAGGTAACAACGTTGGTATTTAGAGTAGAGTACGGTAGAGTGGGGAAACACACATATGTACATTCTGAAAGTAAATATACATTACACAATGATAATGCCAAAAGAATGTGAAAAGCATTTATTCCCCTGTCTTTTATAAGCATTTGTGTTTAATTATACAGTGCTAATGATGGAAATAAGCATGTAGCAATTTTAATTTTTTCATTTATCCTATTGGTTGTCTTTTGGAAGTGCAGTTACAGTACCGAATTGCAATGTACTACAAGATACATTCTCAGTGTCTCAAACGTAAATCTTTTTCGGTTATCTACCAGAGTTTGTACTGTAGAAAGCTACGCTCTACATCGCATGACGTGATAGGATCAAAACGATGAAACCTAACATCATTGCAGTCTCTAAGAGACAGTCCTTTATTCTCGGGTGATTTTATGTCCACTAATTTGCTGTTTATGTTACACAATGTTCCATAGCCGTTATTTTTATATAAAATTGATTTCCATTTCTGTTTTACACGTTCAGTAACCGGTGTACTTAATGTCTAATTAATTCTCTGCATCATTTTCTAAATTAATTTGAGGGCTTCCGGCATCTTTTGCTCTGATTTTTCTAACCGTGTAATAGTTTCAGACACATAAGTTTGTATGAAAACCAAATTATTCGTCAGAACCTTCAAATCCAGAGCGTTTTCCTTTGCGTATTTGTTGGCATTCATTCTACAGTACCCCCACCCACTGTACGCTTTACCTCTATACTCAGTACGCCGTTATGCGGATTTCCCACTGAACTGCTCTGTTGGGTCCGAAGTCTCGAAACCTGGTAATAACTTCATTTTAACCCTTGTTTTCTACGGATTTAGTAAATGGCGCTTGGCCCACTATGGTTCTGAACCCTTCAATTGGAACTTTAACCTATAAGCTAAAGGTCTCTCTAGCAAGCCATTTACGTTAGTGTAAATTTTTACTAAATTCTAAGAGATAAGGTCAATAAATTCGTTGTCCAAGCCAGCAACAGCATTTGAAATCAGAATCCTGAACATCTGCGGTACTTAACTGTAGGCTTGACTTGAATTCTGTTTCACTATGATACGCAGAGTAAGTTAGCAAATTATTGAATTGGTCGTTTTAAATGGACAAATGTTACAGAACTCTGTAAGAGGTTAATATAATTTACTTTGCAATTCAACTCTTCAATTAAAGCTTCCTGCGTATTCCGTATAACTGTAGTACAAGACTTTTGCACTGCCTGCTAACGTAATCATATTTGCCCGGTGCACATTGCAATATAGTTTGATTAGGACTTTATTAAGCCAGCAACCCGGAGTACAGGGCGAATACAGACTTCATTCTTTCATACGAGCTGCATATTCCCAAACAGAAATTCAGAGCAGCAAGGGTCACCTTAGCCTCATGGGTAAATCCGTGGTGGGAGTTATTCTCATAGTCTTTTGTAGACAAAACTTGGTTAGTGGCTAGTCAACCGACCAAACATGCCCCCTTATTCGCTTTTGTATCGTGTTACAGCTGTGAACAGATTCAAGTTATGTATTTGTTCCGTCAGCAGAAAAAAAAAAACAAGTGCAGTGGAAGCTCTTAAGTTCGACAGAAATCAAGTTCGACATCCTATAGTTCGACTGCTTACATAGGAGAAATGAATCGGTGAGTGGAAAAGTGGTAACATTCCGAAATCATGCTTTCGAGATAATAAAAGAAAACTATTTTCAGACATTATTTTTAATTTAATCAAAAAACTTATAATTGATTACATTTACTACTAGTTACAAGTATCTCAGCCTTTATATTTGTTTGTTGATATATAAATTGTTTTTTTTATTTGATTGTTTAAAGTTTGGGAATGTTACTCTTTTTCCAGTCAAATGGAATATTGGTTAAAATGAACCGAAATATTTTGAACAATTAGTAAGTTTTCTTTATAGCGTAACTGTCGAAAAAAGTGTACAAATACTTTTTTCCAATGTGGAAAAAGAAACAATCACAAAAACGGTGTTACAATGTTGTTTTTTTGGTCTCGACTAATACACGTTTGTAGGTTACAAACTCTTCTCCCCCACTCCTAGATATTTTCTCCACTTCTTTTGTATGTGTATTCTAGTTCGCCTTTCCTTTCTTTCTTCTTTCTTTCCTCTTCTGACATTGTTGTTTTTTACTCGAAGACACTAACTTCAAAAACTATTTTCCAAATCTTGCAGACAGAATACCGATGATCAAACAATCCACACCTGTGGAGCAACGGCTAGCGCGTCTGGCCGGAAAACCAGGTGGCCCGTGTTCGATTCCCGGTTGGGACGAGTTACCTGGATGAGGTTTTTTTCCGGGGTTTTCCCTCAACCCAATATGAGCAAATGCTGGTTTACTTTCGGTGTAGGATCCCGGACTCATTTCACCGGCATTATAATCTTCATCTCATTCAGACGCTAAATAACATAGATGTTGATAAAGCGTCCTAAAATAATCAACTAAAAAAAGAATGATCAAACATAACCTGGAACACCTGTAATAACAAAGCACTAAAACAGTTAAGTAACTAAACGATTATTACAGTGCTTGTCAGAGCTCGAAGCACACTATATGAAAACTAACACAATAGTGCTCCACTATTGAGTGGAATAAAAGTAACATTCCTGGAATGTTACCGTTCTTCTACTCAACCGCAAAACACTGGTCATTCCACTGGCTTTAGGATGATAGGAATATTATTCTTTTTCTGATCAATAGTTATGATATATGAACAACTTTGCTATCTCAGTTTATTTTTGACATTTTTTGGAATGTTACCCCTTATCCACTTACCGATTCAATTAGACACGCCCTTACACGGGCACTAAGAAATGGGTTTGCCATTTGAATGGGAATTGGTTCTGTGTCTTGTAGTGATACTTTTGTTAAAGAAAAACAGAATATTTTAATGATTAGGACATCAATATTTAATCACTGATTTTAAATTAATGAACTCTTCCTTTTCTATTTGAGAATTGTGCCGTTTGTGAGACGGAACTGTCGAAACCCACTGTGGTACTAGAAGCGCTACACAAGAATTTATTTATTTATTTATTTATTTATTTATTTATTCTGGTGTGGTTAAGGCCATGAGGCCTTCTCTTCCACAACACCAGGAATACAAATACAATAATAGAAATAAACAAAAAAATACACTATATACAAAATAAAGCTACACAAGAAATAAAGAGAGAGAGAAAAAAAACTATAAACAAACTAAAGCCACACAAAAATATACACAGGTTGCAGTCACACAAACTTTAAATGAGTGATTAAGTATCATAATTAATTGTATCCTAACTAATTAACTAACATAAACAAGAAAATTGGAATTTTAACCTTGATTACAAAAGAAGAAAAAAAAACAAATCAATACTTCTAGCAATACCTAAAAACATTAACTAAGACAAAATTTTTCAATTTAATTTTGAATTGTGATAAAGTCGGGCAGTCCCTGACGTCATTAGGTAACGAATTCCAGAGGCGAGGTATTTCTACAGTATAGGAAGATGAGTATAAAGACGTTTTATGATGAGGGATAGAAAGAAGTGCTTGATGTCGGTTTCGAAGAGTTGTAAGAAATTGAAATCGGGGCGGGCAGGAAATGCAAGTACAGTACTGTATTCGTTGATGGATAACCAATAAGAATTTGTATTCATTTCACCTGCCACACCCACTATCCTTATTGGACTGAATTTTCAATTCTGTTCTGTCGAACTTGGGAGAGTCCGCTGTAAACGGAGAGCTATCTAATGTATCCGTTATCAAGAACTGATCTGGAGGACTGGAGACAGACTTACTTTCCTTTGATTTTTATTTTTTTTTAATTTTAGTAGGTTATTTTATTTAGCGTCTGAATGGGATGAAGGTGATAATGTCGGTGAAACGAGTCCCGCGGTCAAACAGCGAAAGTTACCCAGCATTTTCTCGTATTGGGTTTGAGGAAAAACCTCGGTATAGTACCGTAGAAGAGGGTAAAGTGGATCAAAATTTTGCACTTTTTAAAAATAATATTGAGATTATGCAATAGAGGGAAGTTCCTCAGAAAATAGCATTTTGTCGTCATATCCTTCACTTATGAAGACACGTTACAATAATTGAATTACAACCTATAAAAAATTGTTTTTTTTTATTTGACTTGTGACCTGCTTAAATAGGGTAAAGTCGATCACCATTGAATTTTTAGTTTAACATCGATTTTAAAATATTGCGGAGTAAAGTCGATCACTGTTTATGTTTTTAAAAAACAAATTAAGTGTATCACATATATTTTATATGTTATAAGGTGCGTAAAAAACAATAATAATCTTCAATATATGCCTATAGCATTATATAGTGTATTTTTTGTTACTGTGATCATACTATTCGATACAATTAGGCCTATAGGTCTCCACTGTACAATCGTGACTATGAATGCCAACTTATAAAACATAAAAACACATTTTAATACTTCACATACCAACAAACAAAGATTAAAAAATTTACATTGAAATACCACCCTTGAATTATAATTAAAATGCAATTCAACATTGCTTATCAGATGTTACTTAAAATCTTCCCCTCCTCATGTCACTCTACAAAACTACGTTGTTCCCATAGTCAGGTACAGAGGGGTGTACAAAATATGTTCCTTTGGCAGTGCTTCTCTTACGCAAGAAATTCACCATAATTTCGTCTTCCTCTTTCCCCACTATCCCATCAATATAAGTTATACTATGACACTTTTCTGTTTATAAGTGTTAGTTGAAGGTATTTCGGTGAACAATTTATTCTTCCTGCTGGTCCTATCTGTTTAGAGTAGGTCGATGGCATGATCGACTTAACCCTACAAAGGTACAAGTTTTCTTAAAATAATAAGTTTCAATACCAACATTTACGCACTGCAAAACTATTATTTCAGGATAAAATCTCAACGAAAAGTACTTAAGTATACTTGCTGTCTCCTTTCACTGCTGACTATAATTTAGAATTTGTAAGACTTTGTTTTCATTTAAGAGAAAAAGTTGAAAATAATTATTTTCACTTAAACGGTAATTACACAGTGTTCCCATTGTTGGCATTCGCAGGCTTTTTGTTGTCCCTCTCGCTTACATTTTCAATGTAAGACAATGAAGTCAGCATAACAAAATGTTAACAAGTAACTGACAAAATATATAATTTTCAATAAAAATCGCAAATGATCTATTTTACACCCACTGATTGACTTTACCCACTTCTACGGTATATAATGTATTGCATTGTTATCTCAGGTTATACAGGGTGTTCATTTCAAAGTGTGTCATGACGTCACTGTTGTTGGGTCACCGATTTGAAGCGAGTTTCAGCTTATATGTCAGAGAAGTTGCCTATTATTTAAGGCGTTCTTCAATCTGAACTTGAGAACGTGTACGGTATAACTTGAACGTCGTAGCAACAGATGGCGGTCTGTACGGTCTGTGTGCTAGCATAACCTCTTTCGAACTGTGTTTTGCGCCTGCAAGTCGTACGCAGGGTATTTGTTATCATCGATTGCGTACGGCAACATTCCACAACACAAATAAAATGCTCCGTGTCCATGTTGACCGTCAAAGTTAATGTCAACAAATACGTAAGTAATCGTCTTAACCCTCTCCCCATATCCCGATAGTACGTATTTCCAAACAGTTCACATTCCTGCCACTACCGGCGTTACCGTACGTATCGGTACATATCCTTCAGAATGAACGCCGTACTTGCTAGGCAACTTCTCTGCCTCATAGGTTATACACCTCTGCGGAAGTATAGGAAGATTGAATTCTCTAGGCTCATCGGCTAGCCACATGACGGCATACAGCGAGCCATGACACACTTTGAACTGAACACCCAGTAGTAGAGTGCGTTTCATATCGCTTGGTATGGTATGCATTGTATTGTACCTCATGTTATGCGTCATATCGCTTGATATGGTATGCATTGTATTTCATTTTATGGTAATGTTTGTATCTATAGCTTCGTAAGGAATATTATATTATTTTGTATCTCACTATTAACTAATATAGTCTTTTAAAATGCATTTGTTAGCTGTAGCTTTCCTTTCTTTCTCGCGCAAGGCTCAATGGGATGTTCGAGCGAGGTCCCTGGACTGCAAGCGTTTCATCTTTCCCGAGCTGGAATGAATTACACGCTCAGCGAACTGTGATATTCCCTGGTCATCTCTTAAACTTCAGAAGCAGATCAGACTCCCTTTCGTGTTCCCCAAATCTCATTTTGGCTTCAATTCAAAATATGAAACTCAGTCCGACTGCATTCGATGCGTATGTAGCCCTCATTATATACGAGTTTTGTGAAAACGTTGCAGATTTTATACCAGCTCTTATTTTGAAAACATGCAAAACGGTCCTGTATTTACTGGTTCCTTAAAGAGATCCAACCGAGTGTGTTACTTTGCTTATGCACGGAGATCGAGCGTCTCGGGCAGTTTCCCCTCTTGCGAGACATGGTAGAGTATTTCTGCATGACGTTTCATTTAATTTAGCGTAAGCGATAAACATGCAAGACTTGAACTTGCTTTAAGACTCATCAGTAACTTAGAAATTCTCTCTAGTAACATTCTGAACTTTACGAAGAGGTAGATGACATCATATTCCTTTTGTGCACACTACAGTAGCATTAATAGCAGTGTTACAGTGTGTTCCAGTGGGATATCTAACTTTATAATTAACTGTAACTCTGAGTCCATAGCTGATTTTTAAATATAGAAATGATGCACGAAATCAGAAGTTTCAGTGGGTATCGGCAGATGGTAGATTGCCTTCTATAGCCTACATCGCTATAATGTCCACTACTTTTACATAAAAATCTCTAAGCTATGTAAGGTCTCGAAACACAAGGATATGGGCGTGAGAAAATCCTCACATGTACCATGAGTGATTACATCAATCAGAAAAAAGTTGGAGTGTGGTGTGTAATATCTGGTCACAGCATTACTGGACCAATCTTCTTTGAAGAAACTGTAAATACTGAGAGCTTAAGAATATTTTCACGGACTTCGTGGAGCAGCTAGACGACATCGAACCTTACTTACTTACTGGCTTTTAAGCAACCCGGAGGTTCAATGGCCCCCTCACATACAGTAAGCCCGCCATTGGTCCCTATCCTGACCAAGATTAATCCATTCTCTATCACCATATCCCACCTCCCTCAAATCCATTTTAATATTATCTTCCCATCTACGTCTCGGCCCCCCTAAAGGTGTTTTTCCATCCGGCCTCCGAACTAACAATCTATATGCATTTCTGGATTTCATACGTGCTACATACCCTACCCATCTCAAACGTCTGGATTTAATGTTCCTAATTATGTCAGGTGAAGAACACAATGCGTGCAGTTCTACATTCTGTAAGTTTCTCCATTCTCCTGTAACTCCATGCCTCTTAGCCCCAGATATTTTCCTAAGCACCTTATTCTCAAACACTCTTAACCTCTGTTCCTCTCTCAAATTGACAGTCCAAGTTTCACAACCATGCAGAACAACTGGTAATATAACTGTATTATAAATTCTAACTTTCAGGTTTTTGAGTGCAGACTAGATGATAAAAGCTTTTCGACCGAATAATAACAGGCATTTCCCATATTTATTCTGTGTTTAATTGCCTCCCGAGTATCATTTATATTTGTTACTGTTGCTCCAAGATATTTGAACTTCTCCACCTCTTCAATAGATAAATTTCCAATTTTTATAATTCCATTTCGTACAATATTCTCGTCACGACACCTACGCAATTTTCATGCGACACTTCTGATGAATGCATGGCATATATCAATAGCTTATTTGTGGACCGTGTTATCTCTAGAGGTTTGTGGCCTCCAAGGCCACCAGACTTGACATCAGTGGATTATTTTCTGTGGGACTATCTCAAGTAAGGAGTCTACAGAAACAGACCACGAACCATTCAGGATCTCCGGATAAACATCATAGTCGTAATAAATAATGTCGACGTAGACACATTGAAGTGAGTATTTGTGATGATTCTCCGCAGATCCTGGATGGTTCGTGGTTTGTTTCTATAGGCTCTTTCCTTGAGATAGTCTCACAGAAAATAATCCGCTGACGTCAAGTCTGGTGGCCATGGAGGCCACAAACCTTTAGAGATAACACGGTCCTCCAATAAGCTACTAATATGTGCCATGGATTCATTAAAATGTGGCATGTGGCGCCATGCTCTTAAAAATATCTCTCCGTAATATAACATAAATTAGTTTTTATTTTTCAGTCAATCACTTATCATATTACGATAGCAGAAATGGATTCTGTTACATCAAGATACAATGTTAATAGACGTCACGAATATTTTCGACTTATTTTCAAGTCATCTTCAGGTGACAGTATCCTAACAAACAAACATTTGAACTAGGTGAAAATAAAACCCTAGTAATGCCGCACTTCGATTATTGTGACGTTTTGTTAAGTGACTTAAGTTCTGAACTGTCAGTCAAGTTACAGCGAGCTCAGAATACGTGTGCAAGATCCGACGATATAATCACATATCACCGTCCTTCGCAAGTCTCTCGTGGCTCCGACTTAAAGAACGCAGAACTTTACACTCTTTGTCTTTACTCTTTCGAATTCTGCACACCTCAACACCAAATTACCTTTCGTCTCGTTTCTCTTATCTATACTCTAACCACGACGTAAATACCAGATCACTTATCTGTGGCACGCTAAATATACCTCTTCATAGAACATCTTGTTATACATCATCTTTTACAATATCCACCTCGCGTCAATGGAATTCCTTGTCACAAAGTATTAGGGGCTGCAAGACAACAAACACCTTTAAGAACAGCTTAAAAGATAACCTTATTAGCATTTCACTCCAATCATACTGATTTTAACTATCACTGACTACACTGTTACTTTTTTCTTTAGACATCATCCTGATTGTGCTGTATTTTCAAAATTGTCTCATAATAACTCTTTCTATTATCTAATATCATTTGAAATATATTAACATTCTATGTATTTTAGTTTAATTCTGCTACACAGTTTATTTCAGTGTTTAATTAATAGTTCATAGTATTTTGTTGTTTAATTCGTAAATAACTCTTGTATACATGTAACTCTAATCTAAATCAAATTTTTGAATTCTTTGTAAGTTCATGCATATGTATATACACTTTTTGCTGGTTGAGTGGAAGAGAAGGCCTTACGGCCTTAACTCTGCCAGCTAAAATAAATCATTATTATTATTATTATTATTAAATTATTATTATTATTATTATTATTATGTACGCCATTTAACCATTTTATGTAAAGTATGCATGGTCAGACTATTTACTAGTGTTTTATAAATGTGTTTAAATAATATTTTCACCTAGTTCAAATGTTTGTTTGTTAGAAAACTATCACCTGAAGATGACTTGAAAATAAGTCGAAAATATTCGTGACGTATATTAACATTGTATCTTGATGTAACAAAATCCATTTCTGCCATCATAACATGATAAGTGATTGAGTGAAAATTAAAAACTAATTTATATGATATTTCACAAACTTATCTGAACTCAACATGACTTTTAAATTTATCTCTCCGTAAGTTCTATGTCTTCTTCTGCCCCGAACTCTTCTCCCGTATTTCTTCCAGTACATCCTTCAGTAGGCAGTTTTTTCACAGCCAGTGACTATCTCAATCACGGCCATCTTTTTTGTTTAAAATTTGTCATGGAATATGGATTCTAATCCCCTTACCGCAAGCATATTTTGCAGTGTCTGAGTTTCTTGCAGTATATCCTAGGCAGGACACAATCCTCAAATGTGGTTCAGTTTGTATCCTTCACGTCAGCCAAGCAGGATCGGCGTTAACGAGGCCTACACCTGTATCAGCAGTTTCATTGCTCTGGGAGGCAGATCGGTTTGACGTATAGTGGCTTGCTGTAACAGGACGGCAACCCGCCGTACACGTAGGAATTGGATGGCCGATGTCACGCCAGTGTCACCATTCACGCAACACACGTCCATTACTTATTAATCCAAGCGGACGCTCACACCACAACTCTGTAATTATAAACGACTGCAAAGCGCGGGCGGAATGCAGTTAAAAATCTTGTTGTATGGAAGTGTGTACAGCAAATATAGGACTGAAGACACGTTTGAAGTTATCATTGTAAGTATCCTAGCTAGCTAATACTATTATCAAAAATGAATGAACAGCAAGATTGTTGTTTCTTTAAACTATTTCAGTAAAAGAATGCAAGAATTAAATAATAATAATAATAATAATAATAATAATAATAATAATAATAATAATAATAATGATTTATTTTAGTTGGCAGAGTTAAGGCCGTAAGGCCTTCTCTTCCACTCAACCAGCAAAAAGTGTATATACATATGCATGAACTTACAAAGAATTCAAAAATTTGATTTAGTGTACAGTTATTAATTCTAATACTGAGTGCATAGTGGCGTTGTGGTGCACTATAGATAAGGTGGCGCCATGGTATGATACCTTGTCAGTTAGTCTCTCGATCTAACAAGAGACAGTTGAGTGCATGCACTTAAGCAGAACTACGGTCTTTGTTGTGACGGTGATTTGAATGCGCGCGTCGGAACTCGAGTATGCTGCAGTTTGAGCAACGGGCAAACGTCACGTTCTGTCAGAAATTAGGCGAAACTGCTATAACCGATCATAACTGAAGACGAAACATGGCGTTCCCTTTATGATCCGCAACTGAAGCGACAATCCGCCACCTGGAAACGCCATTATTTCCACGACAGAAAAATCGGCAACAAGACAGGTCAAAAGGCAAGGTGATGTTTTAATAAGTTTTTTTTTTATTCAAATGGAATTGTACACATAGAAATCATCCCACAAGGTGCAACTAAGACAAGATTACAAAGAGATTCTTGGCCGTTTAAGCAATTCAATTCGTCGTAAGCGTCCTGAGCTTTGGCATAGGAAGAATTGGCTATTGCTACACGACAACGCGCACATCGATCCATCCTTGTCCAAGAGGAACTTGCAAGGCAACAGGTCGCTGTTTTGCCACACCCTCCGTACTCACCTGATCTCGCACCATGCGATTTTTTTTTCTTTTCCCTCATGAAATCAATCCTACGAGGGCGTAATTTTTATGCGGCCGAAAAAGGTCATTCAAGAGAAGCCGTACGGCATCTTCCTGGCAACATCTTTCAGCGGTGCTTCCAGCATTACACCAACGTTGGCAGATGCGGCCAACGGCGACTATATTGAGGGAGGATGTCGATCTGTTTAAGTGTACGCCGTATCACGCGGTATCTTTGAGACATCCAGAATACCCTTCAGGCGTCAGTGTCAGAACTTAATGACTGTATCACGTAGATGAGAGTTACATGTTACTTCGTGATTTAAGACGGCGCTATTCCGTCGGATCCCGGCCAACTAGTCACTCATTACGAGTGCACCTCAGCACATGTGTAGACTTCGGTCCTATGTTCATAGACATCTATGACGTAGTCCAGAGGGCGGCCACTAGAGGGAACCCAAGAGTTGGAACTTAAAACTAAGACGATTCTTCCGATGCCGGAGTGGAATCCGGTGTGGCTTAGTGGATAAAGCGTCAGCACGTAGAGCTGAAAACCCGGGTTCAAATCCCGGCGCCGGAGAGAATTTTTCTCCGTTCCATTACTCTTTCATCGTATGTATACAAGAGTTATTTACGAATTAAACAACAAAATACTATGAACTATTAATTAAACACTGAAATGAACTGTGTAGCAGAATTAAACTAAAATACATAGAATGTTAATATATTTCAAATAATATTAGATAATAGAAAGAGATTAATATGAGACAATTTTGAAAATACAGCACAATCAGGATGATGTCTAAAGAAAAAAGTAACAATGTAGTCAGTGATAGTTTAAATCAGTATGATTTTAGTGAAATGCTAATAAGGTTATCTTTTAAGCTGTTCTTAAAGATGTTTGTTGTCTTGCAGCCCCTAATACTTTGTGACAAGGAATTCCATTGACGCGAGGTGGATATTATAAAAGATGAGGAATAACAAGATGTTCTATGAAGAGGTATACTTAGCGTGCCACAGATAAGTGATCTGGTATTTACGTCGTGGTTAGAGTATAGATAAGAGAAACGAGACGAAAGGTAATTTGGTGTTGAGGTGTGCAGAATTCGAAAGAGTAAAGACAAAGAATGTAAAGTTCTGCGTTCTTTAAGTCGGAGCCACGAGAGACTTGCGAAGGACGGTGATATGTGATCATATCGTCGGATGTTGCACACGTATCTGACGCACATATTCTGAGCTCGCTGTAACTTGACTGACAGTTCAGAAGTTAGGTCACTTAACAAAACGTCACAATAATCGACGTGCGGCATTATTAGGGTTTGTACTAGGGTAAGTTTTAGTTGCTGGGGCAAGAAATTTCTCAAGCGACTCAAACAATGAATGGAGGAACAGATTTTTTTTTATCGTTTCTTTAACTTGAAAATTCCAAATTAGATTATTATTAAAAAAGAAGCCAAGATTTTTTACGACAGATGAATAAGGGAAATATGGGACAAGTATTCTACGAAGCATTTTAAAATAGGTGAATATAGGTTAAATAGGGTCCGTCTTCTTGCTTATCAAGTAATGTATAGTCTTAATTATTAACTATGTCACATTTATTGATTGGATTAACGTTTTCGGCAATTATTTGCCATCATCAGATCAACATAAGTGACATATTATACATACTGAATACTGATTACGGAAATTAAGTGGAATAAAATTATATTCAGACAAGCAAACATGGTTCCTACTTGACTAGATAGATGTTATATTCTAATTAGTCGTGCACTGACTCAACTATTTTCATAATGTTCATATTAGGCACAGATACTTCAACATTTATGATAGAAAGGAATACCATATGGTGATATCTGATGGACCCTTCAATAGCAGAATTTTCAAACACAGTAATTATATAGCAGAATTTTCAAACAATACAGTGAAAAATTATATAGCATTAAGTTATAATTTTATCCATTACATGAACATTGTTAGTTTTAATTTACGTAACATCATAGGAACCACAATACTTCTATTCAGTATGTATAAAAATTTAATAAGATATTGCCGAAAACGTTAAACTAAATTGCATGTTATAATTTTTATCGGACCCATTTAACCTATATTCACCTATCTAATTGCTTATCGGTCTAAAACCCTTTCAGAATGAAAATATTTTAAAATAGAATTGAGTATTTTAAACTTCCCGCATCTTGCATAAACTTATGTAAACTTGGCAACACGCGTTCACGTACAAGCCGTGCTCTTTTCAAGAAGGTTAGAGGAATTTCACGCATGCGCGATAGAAAATTGTCTGTCGCTGGCCGCTTATTACTCGTCAAAAGCACAAAGCGTTAAGTGAACAGTGAATCTAACCTACAGATGTCAGGTGCATCGATGCCTATCGTTCACATGTTTTATCTCGAGAAGGAAATTTAATAGTCTGTATTTTAGCCTGTAGGTGTCAGTATTTCTCACTGTCGGAACGTTTACTTTGTGTGGATGTGTGTAAGTGCTGCTACGAGAGTGTAGTTTGTGAATTACTGTACCTTAGTGTCAGCATAATAGCATAGTTTGGCTTTCAAACACGTACTGGCAGACTGTGATAGTGGTATGAATTTAAGTATCTGTATGGTGGTGTATATTATTTAGGAATAATATTTACTGGCATGTATTTATAGTAATCAATCTAGATGCGAATAGAATTACAGTACAGGTATAGGCTATAGTGTATCAGTGTGTTGTGAACGAAAACATATTACTATATTGTAAATAACGGCACTGTGGTATGTATTAATTTTTAACAAACGTAAACAATGAACTCTGTTCAAGCAATTTTGAACAATGAAGAACTGCGTAAACTGATTTACCAGGAAAAGTTGGATATAAAAGACTGGGTTTATTATTATTATTATTATTATTAATTAATTAAAATATGTCTCAGTGAAACGTACAGCAGAGTTCGTATAGGTCAGTTCCTGTCAGATGCGTTTCCAATTCACTGTGGGCTAAAGCAAGGACATGCACTATCACCTTTACTTTTTAACTTTGCTCTAGAGTATGCCATTAGGAAAGTCCAGGATAACAGAGAAGGTTTGGAATTGAACGGGTTACATCAGTTGCTTGTCTATGCGGATGACGTGAAGATGTTAGGAGAAAATCTACAAACGATTAGGGAAAACACGGAAATTTTACTTGAAGCAAGTAAAGAGATAGGTTTGGAAGTAAATCGCGAAAAGACAAAGTATATGATTATGTCTCGTGACG
Source organism: Periplaneta americana (assembly GCA_025594305.2). NCBI lineage: Eukaryota > Metazoa > Arthropoda > Insecta > Blattodea > Blattidae > Periplaneta > Periplaneta americana. The sequence continues at coordinate 191,361,986 of JAJSOF020000001.1, read as the reverse complement.
AGAATATTGTACGAAATGGAAATATAAAAATTGGAAATTTATCTTTTGAAGAGGTGGAGAAGTTCAAATATCTTGGAGCAACAGTAACAAATATAAATGATACTCGGGAGGAAATTAAACACAGAATAAATATGGGAAATGCGTGTTATTATTCGGTTGAGAAGCTTTCATCATCCAGTCTGCTGTCAAAAAATCTGAAAGTTAGAATTTATAAAACAGTTATATTACCGGTTGTTCTTTATGGTTCTGAAACTTGGACTCTCACTTTGAGAAGAATATAGATTAAGGATGTTTGAAAATAAGGTGCTTAGGAAAATATTTGGACTAAGAGGGATGAAGTTACAAGAGAATGGAGAAAGTTACACAGCACAACTGCACGCATTGTATTCTTCACCTGACATAATTAGGAACATTAAATCCAGAAGTTTGAGATGGGCAGGGCATGTAGCACGTATGGGCGAATCCAGAAATGTATATAGAGTGTTAGTTGGGAGGCCGGAGAGAAAAAGTATTATTATTATTATTATTATTATTATTATTATTATTATTATTATTATTATTATTATCATATATGTTTTGAATTTATATACAGTTTTTCGATAGTGAAACATTGGAATCATGACATTTCATATTAGGTTAAACGTACGATTTTTTAAAATTCTCTTGGTTTTGGAACAAAAAATTGTAAACACACGTAACATTTTATCATGAGCCGCCACTGTGACCATGATTTCGAGTAGATACATATTGTGAGATATTAAATGTTACTGTATGTTCAAAACGTTTATAACCGCGAAATTCTTGAAATTGTTATGGAACATCTTATTCAAAATCGCTCTGATAAGGTTTTCTCATGACTTTTTAGCCTGAGAATATTTCATACATACTCATAGAATGATATTAAGCTATATCGTAGGAAAGATTTCTATCGGGGCAATGAATTACAGCGTGGACCTTTATCTAACTGAAAACTTTCTTAAAAAGAATTCAGCACGTAAAGTTGTCTATAGGCATTCTTTTGCAATTTTAATACAAGTTTAGCCGCAACGGAAATAGAACAAAAGACAACTTTAATTTTACTGTAACGAATATTTGCTGCGCAATGTTACCTCCAATTGAAAACTTCAAACAAAACTTTCACAGTTCGAAAATATCAACAAGAGGAGAAAAGAAAAAGTTATGAAACAGGCAAAGAAAAATAAAATTCTGAAGATTTACAAGCAGGAAGTCCTCAAAATTATTCCATTCATTTAATTTGCTGCAGGAGTAATACTAGCGAACTAAACACAACTGCTAAAATTCACTACTAAGGGACTTTTACGTGAATGTATGGAAAAATCATTACAAATATACCAACCAATACTTACTTACTGGTTTTTAAGGAACCCGGAGGTTCAATGCCGCCCTCACATAAGCCCGCCATTGGTCCCTATCCTGAGCAAGATTAATCCATTCTCTATCATCGTATGCCACCTCCCTCAAATCCATTTTAATATTACCCTCCCATTTACGTCTCGGCCTCCCTAAAGGTCTTTTTCCTTCCGGCCTCCTAACTAACACTCTATATGCATTTCTCGATTCGCCCATACGTGCTACATGCCCTGTCCATCTCAAACGTCTAGATTTAATATCCCTAATTATGTCAGGTGAAGAATACAATGCATGCAGTTCTGTGTTGTGTAACTTTCTCCATTCTTCTGTAACTTCATCCCTCTTAGCCCCAAATATTTTCCTAAGCATCTTATTTTCAAAACCCTTAACCTCTGTTCCTCTCTCAAAGTGAGAGTCCAAGTTTCACAACCATAAAGAACAACCAGTAATATAACTGTTTTATAAATTCTAACTTTCAGATATTTTGAAAACAGACTAGATGATAAAGCTTCTCAATCGAATAATAACAGGCATTTCCCATATTTATTCTGTGTTTAATTTCCTCCCGAGTATAATTTATATTTGTTACTGTTTCCAAGAGATTTGAACTTCTCCACCTCTTCAAAAGCTAAATTTCCAATTTTATATTTCCATTTCGTACAATATTCTCGGAGACATAAAATACTTTGTCTTTAGGATTTAGGCCAAACCTATTTCTTTACTTGCTTCCACTAAAATTGTGTTTTCCCTAATCGTTTGTAGGATTTTCTCCTAAAATATTCACGTCACCCGCATAGACAAGCAGCTGATGTAACCCGTTCAATTCCAAACCTCTCTGTTATCCTGGACTTTCCTAACGTCATACTCTAGAGCAAAGTTAAAAAGTAAAGGTGATAGTGCATCTTTGTTACTTTAGCTCACAGTGAATTGGAAAACCAATATTAAACTAAAAAAAACAGCAAAAGAAAGACACTAGCCAAGTGCTTTTATGGATTGACATTTATGTGGAAGAAACATAGACATTACGACGAAGTGAAGAGAAACGCGGAGACGAATTTGAAATGTGGATACGGAAAAGAATGTTGAGTGTGAAATGCATAGACAGAATAAGAAATGAAGCTGTACTAGAAAAGTAGGTGAAGAAAGTTTGAGACTGATCAGGAAGAGAAATTTTGGGTCACTGGATAAGAAGAAATGCCTGCTGAAGGATGCACTGGAAGGAATGGTGAATGGAGAACCCTTCGGGACAAAGAAGATATCAGGTGATCCGACATTAAGATATATGGATCATATGCGGAGACTAGGATGAAGGAAGAAAATGAAAAGATTGAGAATGTTGGGTTTAGTGAAAGACCTGAGTTGGAAAAAATATGAATAAATGAACTGAATAAGAAAGTTTATAGCGTTATGATTAACGCTTTTATTTTATTTTTGGAATAGTAACGATTATGACGTTTTTCCTAATAGAACTGATTAAGACGTTTCTCAATTGTTATTTTATCTACAAACTCAATAATTTCTGGGCCAACAACATGCAAAATATAATTATTGATTTAATTTAAAATATACGATTAAGAATATTTTAAGGGTGAAACATAAATTTCTACTAGAAAGAGTAGGTGTACCAGCATTATCAAGTCTTTATCGTTAGTAAAAAGTGCATAATACGTCACATTATTGTACCAATGCTGTAAAATATACATAACAATTGAAAGTAATCGTGTCATAAAATTAATATTATTAAACGATTTTATGGTGTTTTGAAAGAAGATAGTTTATCAGACGCATCTATAAGTAAAATACGACCTATGGAGCACCTTTATATTTTACACTTAACGGGCTACATCTCACTCAGCCTTCTTTTAAATTCAGGTTCCTAATAAATGGATTGGATTTTCCTGGAATAGCTCTTTGGGAAGAAAATTCTGAATTCTACCAATATGAACGTTGAATTTCCATGCAATCCATTTCTACAAATTAATCTGAACCATTTTAATAAACACTTTTGTTTTATATTCCTACCATAGTAACCGATTATGATGTTTTCCCATCATAGAATTGATTAAGACGTTTCTCAATTGTTATTTTATCTACACATTCTCAAATAATTTGTTCCAACATGCAAAATAATATAATTATTAATTAATTTTCTTAAAATATACGGTTCAAAATACCATAAAACATTGTGGTATTTTGAATCGTTGTACAATAACGTTCGTGATTGTGGTGATGATATGTTAATGGTGATTACAGTGGCGATATGATAATTGTGATTATGGTGGTGATATGATAATGATGCTTATAGTGGTGATATGATAAAGCTGAATTGTGGTGATATAATAATAGTGAGTGTTGTGGCGATATAGTGTTGATATGATAATGGTGATTGTGCTGGTGATATGATAATGGTGATTGTGCTGGTGATATGATAATAATGTGGTGATTATGGTGAGTGTGATGGTGATATAATGGTGATTGTAATGGTGGTAGGAAAATGATAATGGTAATTATAGTGATATAATAATGGCGATTGTGGTAGTGATATGATAATGGTGATTGTAGTGGTGATATGATAATTGTTATCGTGATGGTAATATAATGGTGATTGTAGTGGTGATATAATAGCGAGTGTGGCGGTGATATGATAATGGTGATTGTGGTGGTGATATGATAATGGTGATTATAGTAGTGATATTATAATGGTGATTGTAGTGGTGATATGATAATGGTAATTATAGTGACGATGTGATAATTGTGATCGTGGTGGTAATATAATGGTGATTTATTAGTGGTGATAATGCTGATAATGGTGATATGTTAATGATGATAATAGTGGCGATGATAATGGTGATTGGTGATATGCTAATGGTAATTATAGTGGTGGTATTATGATGATTGTAGTGGTGATATGATAATGGTGATTATAGTAGTGATATTATAATGGTGATTGTAGTGGTAATATGATAATGGTAATTATAGTGACGATAATAATTGTGTTCGTGGTGGTAATATAATGGTGATTGTAGTGATGAATGATAATGGTGATTATAGTGGTGATAGGATAATGGTGATTGTAGTGGTGATATAATGGTGATTATAGTGACGATATGATAATTGTTATCTTGGTGGTAATATAATGGTGATTGTAGTGATAATATGATAATACTGATTGTGGTGGTGATATGTTAATGTGATAATAGTGGCGATTGATAATGATTGCAGTGTTGATGATAATGGTGATTATAGTGATGATAATAATTGATTTTAGTGATGATATGATAATGGTGATTATAGTGGTGATATGATAATAGTGAGTGTGGTGGTGATATGATAATGGTGATTATAGTGGTGATATGATAATGGTGATTATAGTGACGATATGATAATTGTTATCGTGGTGGTAATATAATGGTAATTATAGTGGTGATATAATAGTGAGTGTGGTGGTTTATAATGGTGGTGATTGTGGTACTGATATAATGGCGATGATGTTCGTGATTAAGTTGAACTATACCAACGGATACAAGATGGAGCATCATCTAATTCATTGGAATGTTATTTGATTATTTCGGAGGATACAGGATTTATCTCTACCAACATTACTCACGTACCCAAGTTTTAAAATATGGACCTCACTGTACGATGACCCCTCAGAGAGAAGAGAGGTGCTGTTCAAAACAATGGTTAATATTTTATAACAAACTCAACAACCACTCAATATTCGAGCGTGAATGTGAACTTATTCCCAGAAGTACTTGAGTTTGGCTTTCAATTCAATTCATTACACGTTCCCAAAGTTTTGATGGCCTCTCAAATAACTGAGTAAACCGTCAGTTGGAAGCAATAGTCACAACTCACAAGTCACTCCTTCCTGCTTTATCGTTCTTCAAAATTAACAACGAAGTGTGACGGTAAGTCTCTGTGCGAGCCACTCAAGAGCAATTCTGGGGTACTCTGAGGTGAAGCTAGTAACAAGTGTCGGTCATATTTCATTTCCAAGAATAGAAATCAGAATATTTATTAAATATATTTACTTATGATTTTTAAGGAACCCAGAAGTTCATTGTCGCGGCCCTATCCTGAATAAGATTAATCAAGTCTCTACAATCATATCCCACCTCCCTCAAATCCATTTTAATATTATCCTCCCATCTACAGCTCGGCCTCCCCAAAGATATTTTTCCTTCCGGCCTTCCAATAAAAAACACTCTATATGCATTTCTGGATTCACCCATACGTGCTACATGCCCTGCGCATCTCAAACGTCTGGATTTAATGTTCCTAATTATGTCAGGTGAAGAATACAATGCGTGCAGTTCTGTGTTGTGTAACTTTCTCCATTCTCCTGTAACTTCATCCCTCTTAGTCCCAAATATTTCCTAAGCACCTTATTCTCGAACACTCTTAACTTCTGTTCCTCTCTCAAGTTTCACAACCATACAGAACAACCGATAATATAACTGTTTTATAAATTCTAACTTTCAGATTTTTTGACAGCAGACTGGATGATAAAAGCTTCTCAACCGAATAATAAAAGGCATTTCCCATATTTATTCTGTGTTTAATTTCCTCCCGAGTGTCATTTACATTTGTTACTGTTGCTCCAAGATATTTGAATTTTTCCACCTCTTCGAAGGATAAATCTCTAATTTTTATATTTCCAATTCGTACAATATTCACATCACGAGACATAATCATATACTTTGTCTTGTAGGGATTTACTTCCAAAAACCAATCTCTTTACTTGCTTCAAGTCAAATTCCCGTTTTTTTTTCCTAATCGTTTTTGGATTTTCTCCTAACATAATTCACGTCATCCGCATAGACAAGCAGCATATGTAACCCGTTCAATTCCAAAACCTCTCTGTTATCCTGGACTTTCCTAATGGCATACTCAAGAGCAAAGTTAAAAAGTGAAGATGATAGTGCATCTCTTTGCTTTAGCCCACAGTGAATTGGAAAAGTATCAGACAGAAACTGATCTGTATGAATATAATGCACTTTATTCCATATCCGTAATTTTGACAACATTGTCCGGCCTTCATCCAGCGTGAAAATCAGCTTCTATTTTGCAACAACAACCATGAAGTGATGATTATGTAGGGAGCGTCAAATTACAACCCTAGTGAATGGAGACTTTTTATTGATGCTTCGAAACACAGTTTGGAGATGTTCTCCTTCACAACAGAAGCAGGTCATTCTGTCATGCTGTGTTTTTGAAGAAATATTATGCAAATTAGGAACAATTGTTAACAAAGATGAGATATCAAGAATGTAAGTGGCATCTGTGTGGAGATTTTAAAGTTATCTCTGTTGTTGGTTCAAAAGTTTGGTTACACGAAATTTCTGGGATTTCATCTGTGAATAGGACAGTAGAGCAAGGTTCCAGCACTAGATTCAGAAGGAATGGGCCCCAATACACTGGAGCCTCAATTTTACAACCACATACTTACAAATGGCATTTAAGAAACCCTCAGCTTCATTTCCGCCCACAAACAAACCCGCCATTGGTCCCTATCCTGTGCAAGATTAATCCAGTCTCTATCATCATATCCCACCTCCCTCAAATCCATTTTAATGGAGCCTCAATTTTAGGCGGGGAAAATGTGTTTATCCTTTCCTTATAAGGCAGTAGGGGGTGGGGAGTGAGTGAACGAAGGTGGGGTATTCGTGTACAGTTGTCTCTTGGTAGTAGTTCGGTGTTTCGTATTGAGAGCAACCACGCTTAATAGAAAAAAGAAATTCGTACTCGATGAAAACTAAGTTCGCTGTGATAGAGACTAAAGAAAGGTGAAACTTTGGCAAGTTTAGCTATAGAATAGTAATAATAATAATAATAATAATAATAATAATAATAATAATAATAATAATAATACTTACTTACAAATGGCTTTTAAGGAACTCGAAGGTTCATTGCCGCCCTCACATAAGCCCGCCAGCGGTCCCTATCCTGTGCAAGATTAATCCAGTCTCTATCATCATACCCCACCTCCCTCAAATCCATTTTAATACTATCCTCCCATCTACGTCTCGGCCTCCCTAAAGATTTTCCCTCCGGTCTCCCAACTAACACTCTATATGCATTTCTGGATTCGCCCATACGTGCTACATGCCCTGCCCATCTCAAACGTCTGGATTTAATGTTCCTAATTATGTCAGGTGAATAATAATAATAATAATAATAATAATAATAGTAATAATAATAATAATAATTTAATTGTACTGGCAGAGTTAAGGCCATAGGACCTTCTCTTACACTATACGAGGTCACAAAGTATACAAGCAGTTAAAATTTAACAAAAAGTTAACAACAGGTTAGTAGGCCATATGCTATAATAATTATTATGCTCGGCCATGCAGAAATGTAGTAATTATACACCTGGTAGCAGTCATTTAATGCATATCATTAAAGTACACCTATTCATTAAAGTTCAGGTTTTCGATTATTCTCGGATATGCAATAGAAAGACAACTAGCAAAACGTCACGCAGGCTGGAAATCCAATACTGTTGCAGAAGGTTATGTTCTGTTACTATAATAATTAGCGTTAATTGCAAATAATATTCAAATAAATTCAATTTGTCATCTCGTTTTTCAATGTCGAATTCAATTTCAAGGTTATATCAAGTTTAACGTTTATCTTACTAGATTATATCAAGGTCGTCGACATTCGTTGCCCGGAAAAAATCAATACTTTCGCGTCTGCGCACATCTCACAATTTACGAAATTGCACAAGGTTAGTTCGCTCCCCAGTCACATAACCATAACATGAATACTTTCAAATTTCAAATTAGAAATATGGTCGAGCATAAAAAGTCGTATGAAACTTGCCTATAATGGTAATTAAGACGGTCGTATGAAAATTATGAAACTCGCTTGCGCTCGTTTCATAAACGTCCTCGCGTCTTAATTACTATCATTATAGGTTCGTTGCATAATGTACTATAGTAGAACAGTTGGTAGGAAAATTAAAATTTCATAATACTATAATATTGTACAACATATAAAATATGGGCATTGCGATAGTTGTTTTCTTTACGGTCCGACACGGTTTAATAAACTAGTGTGAGAAATGAAGCTTTGCCAATTTAGGGGTTAAAGAACAGAATACTAACTTATTAACAGTAATTGCAACATCGAGTCGAAAATCTCAATTTTATTCGACTTATGTAAAAGCATAACAAAATCGACGCTAAACAACATGAAAATAATACCATAATAGAAAAAAGGCAGTAAAATAGATTGGAATATAATAAAAAGCAACTCACTTAGTACAAATAGTTAATATGGAAAACGTATGGAAGAATATAACAAAATGGAATGTAATAAAATAATTATAATAAAAGAAGAAGAAAAGAAATACGACAATTAAATAAAATCCACAATAAATATGGTATGATAAATTCATCTGGTGATCAAGAGAACAAAAAAAGGGGAAAGGAAAGAAAATAAATACTGTATATATACTTTTTACAAACTATCGCAGAGAAAAGGACTTGTAATTGAAAGAAATCTGAATTGAAAAAGTTTATTTTTGAAACTGTCCATACCATAGAGTACTTTAGTGAAGTGGAAGAGGAGTATTACTGGCAATAGTGATTTTGAGACTATTTCCAGTTCAATTCCTGAAAATAGAAAAATAGTGAAGACACTAACTATAAACAATGGAGAGATAATGCTCTTTCTTTGCTCTCTGAAAAGAATCATTATGTACTGTGATATATAAAGGAAGTATATTTTATTCGGTGGCACAAACAATAATTCTCTAGATTGCAGAGTTCTTTCATGAAAAAGATGTCACAAAAGTTTAAAATGTTTCCTTGTCCATTTATTTATCAGATGTTTAAATTCAACTGCAATAAATTTATTCATTTTATGCTCGACCATGCCGAAATGTAGTAATTATATACCTGGTAGCCGTCCTTTAAAGTACACCTATTCATTAAAGTTCAGGTTTTCGATTATTCTCGGATATGCAATCGAAAGACAACGACGGAAACTCACGGAGGCTGGAAATCCAATACTGTCGCAGAAGGTTATGTTCTGTTACTGTAATAATTAGCGTTAATTGTAAATAATATTCAAATAAATTCAATTTGTCATCTCGTTTTTCAATTCTAAATCAATTTCCAGGTTATACATTCTCTGCATTACATCAAGGTCAATGACATTATTGTTACTCGGAAAAAATCAATACTTTCGCGTCTGCGCACATCTCACAATTCACGAGCTATGCACAAGGTCACTTCCGATCTTCAGTCAGATACAAATAAAATGAATACTTCTGAATAATTTCAAGTTATAAATATGGTCGAGCATAAAAAGTCGTATGAAACTTGCCTATAATGGTAATTAAGACGCTCGTATGAAAATTATGAAACTCGCTTGCGCTCGTTTCATAAACAAACATACTCGCGTCTTAAATACTATCATTATAGGCTCGTTGCATAATGTACTATTAAAATATAGGGGAGAGTCGGGTAGTATCGGACATCGGGTAGTATCTGACAGTGCGTTTTTTTCATCTACCACCATATGGTAGTACCTGAATGACATGGTTACGTTTCTCTATGCGACATCACAGAAACGTAACCATGTCAATCAGGTACTATCATCGTGTGGTAGATGAAAGAAACTCAGTGGCCGATATTACCCGATGTCCGATACTATCCGACTCTCCCCTACCTATATGTTACATTCCTGCGATCTAATTTACGAAATTGCCTCGATTCTCTGCCGTTAAAATTACGATATACAATGAGAACCTGGAATAGTGAACATTGTTCTTGCGTACCCTGTAAGGTGGCTGATCTCTGAGTCGATGTGCTCCATCCTAGAATCGAACTGCCTACAATTGAGGCTCCACTGTATAATGAAATGTGAGTCGAAAACATAAAGAAGAGCAGTATAATTGGAGAGTTTCCAAGATAAGTAGGTGGACAGGTTAAAAAAAAAGAGAAAACACCCTGTACAACGAGACTGTACAAAAATACTGTCAAGTAAAATGCCTTGTTGTAGAAAACATTTCCCAGACAAGTCCTCAAATGTTATTTTCTCGTTTTGCAAGCTAGAATACAGTGCTCACTTGTATACCACACAACTGTGATGCTCTCCTCGTAATGAAATCGGCACTGACGGCGATTTTTGTCGCTACAGCGACTATCTGCTTATAAGCATCGCCGGCTTTATCGCGGTCACATTGTAGCCTGTCCTCTGGATGCATTTAGGAGACAGAAATGTCCTCGTAGGGAAATAAAGACGTGGGCAGCAGCAGCAGATTGCCGTCTGGCGCGCATCGATTTGGTCTGCCAGGCCATCAGCTGCCGTCAGCATCGCTACTTGTTGCGCGGGTTTGCGTGACCGAAGAAAACAAGGGGAATTCCAAATGGCTTGAAATAACGTAGCGCCACGGCTTCTCACACCCGACACGTCGGCTTGTCGAAACAAAGAACTGCTGCCACGACACGTCACTTGGCTTCACGATTGATGGGAGTCGTTTCAAGAAGGTCAAGATCGACTCCAGACGTAAGTTCCGGGTTGAAATCTAGAAAATTAACTGGCTACTCGGAAGTGACAGAGAGCCCTGACCACAGAAACAAGGCCTGGTAGTTTAGGTTTCATAATAATAATAATAATAATAATAATAATAATAATAATAATAATAAGTAATAATAATAATAATTTATTTATTTAATCTGGCAGAGCTAAGGCCAGTAGGCCTTCTCTTCCGCCCAGCCAGACTCTAATTCTAATTAAATACATTTGCTTACATAGTTATTACATTAATATCTAGACCATAAAACAACATGAAAGTAAATAATGAAAATAGGATAACTAATGTTAGTGCGACAATAATAAACACTGGTAAGAAATACTTATAATAATAATGATAATAATAATAATAATGGTAATAATAATAGTAATAATAATAATAATAATGAGATAATTTATATATCTATCTGTGATATATATAACCATTAAACATTGAGAAACCTGAAACAGCTATTATTGTTGACAATAATTGTTAGAAAAATATCTCGTTAACCTATTCTTAAACTGATTTGATGTCTGACAGTCCCTGACATTACTCGGTAGGGAATTCCAAAGTCGAGGAACAGCCACAGTGAAAGAAGATGAATATGAGGATGTTCGGTGGGAGGGAATGGATAATATTGAGGAGTGTTGTGATCGTGTGTCTAGGTTATGATGGGTGGATAAATTTTGAAAACGAGACGCAAGATAGACAGGAGTGGAGAAATGTAAATGTGAAAGAGAAGGGAAAGACAGTGGATTTTCCTACGATCTTCTAGACGGAGCCAGGACAACATTTCGAGGGATGGTGTTACGTGATCAGCCCGGCGAATATTGCAGACGAAACGGACGCACATATTATGAACACGTTGTAGTCTCTGCGCCGAAATAACGCTTAAGTCAGTAAACAGAATATCACAGTAATCGAAGTGGGGCATCACGAGTGTTTGCACTAACATTTTTTTCATGGAAAGGGGTAGAAAATTCTTCATTCGTCTAAACGAGTGGATTAATGAAAATACCTTTTTGCAGGTTTCTGCAACTTGAATGTTCCAATTTAAACTTTTATCCATATAAATACCTAGATTCTTTACTGATTCACTGAACGGAATTTCGGTGCCGTGTATTTTAATCGGGGACAAATTTGGTATGGTAATAGTGCTTAACAAACGTGAATGGCCCACAATGATTGACTGTGATTTTTCTGGATTTAGTTTAAGTCGGAATTTCCGTGTCCATGTCCAGATTGAGTCCAGGTCGTCATTAATTTTAGTTATTGCATCATTTATTTCGTCAGTGTAGACCTATTAGTAAAAATATTCAGGTGTAAAAAATAAAACAGAAAAGTGTTGAGGTTCTGGTTGATATGTACATCTATTATCAGACAGTACAAATCACTTGAAGATATGTGTCGGAAGAAAAACAACTAGCTGTAGTAACTATAGAGGAATATCACTTTTGTTGACGTCGTACAAAATTTTGTCGAATATCCTTTTGAGAAAATTAACTCCATATGTAGATGAAATTATTGGGGATCATCAGTGTGGTTTTAGCCGTAATACATCGAATATTGATCAGATTTTTTGTATTCCACAGATATTGGAGAAAAAATGGGAGTATAAGAGTAGAGTACATCAGTTATTCATAAATTTCAAAAAGGCGTATGACTCGGTTAAGAGAGAAAATTTATATAATATTCTTATTGAATTTGGTATTCCCAAGAAACTAGTTCGATTAATTAAAATGTGTCTTAGTGAAACTTACAGCAGAGTTCGTATAGGCCAGTTTCTATCTGATGCTTTTCCAATTCACTGCGGGCTAAAGCAGAGAGATGCACTATCACCTTTACTTTTTAACTTCGCTCTAGAATATGCCATTAGGAAAGTTCAGGATAATAGACAGGGTTTGGAGTTGAATGGGTTACATCAGCTTCTTGTCTATGCGGATGACGTTAATATGCTAGGGGAAAATCCACAAACGATTAGGGAAAACGCGGAAATTCTAGTTGAAGCAGGTAAAGCGATAGGGTTGGAAGTAAATCCCGAAAAGACTAAGCATATGATTATGTCTCGTGACCAGAATATTGTACGAAATGGAACTATAAAAATTGGAGATTTATCTTTCGAAGAGGTGGAAAAATTCAAATATCTTGGAGCAACAGTAACAAATATAAATGACACTCGGGAGGAAATTAAACGCAGAATAAATATGGGAAATGCATGTTACTATTCGGTTGGGAAGCTTTTGTCATCTAGTCTTCTGTCAAAAAATCTGAAAGTTAGGATTTATAAAACAGTTATATTACCGGTTGTTCTGTATGGCTGTGAAACTTGGACTCTCACTTTGAGAGAGGAACAGAGATTAAGGGTGTTTGAGGATAAGTTTCTTAGGAAAATATTTGGGGCTAAGAGGGATGAAGTTACAGGAGAATGGAGAAAGTTACACAACGCAGAGCTGCACGCATTGTATTCTTCACCTGACATAATTAGGAACATAAAATCCAGACGTTTGCGATGGGCAGGACAGGACATGTAGCACGTATATACATAGGTATACGATATATACCGGGGAAAAAGACCTTCTTACATTATATGCAGACATACATTTGGGAAATTTTATTTTACATGTCTTTGACACCTGTGGAGTAACGGTCAGCGCGTCTGGCCGCGAAACCAGGTGGCCGGGTTGAATCCTGGTCGGGGCAAGTTATCTAGTTGAGGTTTTTTCCGGGGTTTTCCTCAACCCAATACGAGCAAATGCTGAACAACTTTCGGTGCTGGACCCCGGACTCATTTCACCGGCATTATCAACTTCAATTCATTCAGACGCTAAATAACCTAGATGTTGATACAGCGTCGTAAAATAACCCAATAAAATAAATAAAAGTAAATACATGTCTTTTAACTTATTTATTTCCCTCATTCATGATTCTCTTACTTTTTAAAGGTATGTTCCTAAGGATTTTTATTATCTGTACATTTGTAATTCTTGATAGCGTATTGTATACCTGCCGCCGCGAGAATGAATGTTGATGCAGGCGAGCGTAACTAGAACGCCATGACCGCACTGGTAGAAAAGGTGTGTGGGATAAGAAGATGTAGTAAGCCAGTCGCTCTGAGGAGCTACAGTTCTGCAGGTCTACTATAGAATATTTTCGACTTATAAAAAGTCATCTTCAGGTGGAAAACACATGTTAGTATATAATAAATTGAACACAAGTGACACGGAATGCAAAAAGACAAGATCGCTTGTACATTTTATAATGTTAATATGTTAAAAAATATATAAAACTGTTATAGAGCTACATAAACTAGTCCAGTTCTAAGCCATTTTTTAAGGGGAGAGGATGGTATTTTTTGTGAAAAATGAGTAAATTAAAAAAAAATGTCTTTAAAATACTCTGTGATGTGTGGAATGCATAGCATAATATTTTGTGGGTATTTGTGCCATCTTCGGATGTTGAGACGCCATTTTTAAACTTGAACACTGCGTTATGGATTTTAAATCACTCACCCCCTTTACATTTTTTCCGGTAAATTGATTTAAAAAAATCTTTAAAAACTTTATATGTGTGGAACATTGCTAGTGCCCTCATTGTTGAGACGCCATTTTTTATGGATTTTAAATCACTCACCCCTTTTATTGTTGTTTGAAAATTGGTAAATTAAAAAAATCTTTAAAATAGCCTTTCATATGTGTGGAATGCATTTGCATAACATTTTGTGGGTATTTGTGCCCTCATCGGATGTTGAGACGCCATTTTTAAACTTCCTACGTTATGGATTTTAAATCACTCATCCCCTTTTATTATTGTTTCCGGTAAATTGGATTTAAAAAAAAATCTTTAAAATACCCTTTGATATGTGTGGAATGCATTGCATAACATTTTGTGGGTATTTGTGCCCTTATCGGATGTTAAGACGCCATTTTTAAACTTCCTGCGCTATGGATTTTTAAATCACTCGCCCCCTTTTATCGGTTTATGGTAAATTCATTTCTTTGTTACATTGCCAGACAAAAATGGACATAATTTCTGAACTTTTAAGATACATGCATGAAATTTAAAACACACATTCTTTAGACTATTAGTTCTCTGCAACAAAATTTTGTTAATTGATTTTATTTTAAAAATCCGTCCGTTTGTTTGCAAGAAAGGAAATCAGAAAAGTGGTATTAAATTTTAATTGTTTATTTTACAAACGTAGGGACAAATATCAAAATTCTGTTACAGACAGTTTGTAGAGCATGCTTTTGCAAATACATTGCAAGAAACTGGATGAATCTATCCTTAAAAATGGTTTAGATATATCGGTTTTAGTAAAATCCTGCATTGGGTATATTTTTTTTCAAATCTGGGCCCCGAAAAATTTTTTTTCAAAATATTTATTTTTGGTTAAGTTGCCACAGCTATGAGCTCTCTACATACAAAAAATTAATATTTTTACACCAAATAGGAAAAAAGTAAAAAAAAAATACCATCCTCTTCCCTTAACATGTAATAAAATAACATTTAATAAACTTGTGACGTAATAAAATAAACTTGCAATACAATAACACACTATAGTTGTTTCTTTGGATCATATCGAACAGTTTTGTCAAATTGTATACCTGATTTTAGGTTATGATATTAAGTGTTTAAAAATTATTTTACTTAAAATGTGTCTGTAATTGCTCACTAGTAATTACAAGTTCAGTTATAAGTGTCTTTGAAGAAGTAGATAACAATACTTTTTGGTTTAGAATTTCCTCTTTCAAATGTTATAGACTGTCAGTTATATATACGTTTTAAAAGGCAGGGACGATAGCATTCACTCTTATCTAAATCGCCCTATGTAATGGTTTAAATCCATCGTTGCCCAGAGTAAACACAATACGTCGCCCGTACACTCACAAACAGCGCTATCACCGGGTTCTCAAACGTCAGCGCTCTATATACGAAGAAAATACGAACGTCAGACGGAAATTATAACAATCTGCTCTAATTTGTCAGTAACGGTTACAAGTGACAGCAAAGGGCGTGCCCCGATTTATTACGTCACAGCTTACAGTAGATGCAATCTGTACGACAAATAGCCTACACTGAACTATGAGGGGTGCATAACTCTTGGGAGAGGGGGGGCAGTTGTTTATTTAAAGTCGGTAGAGAGAGAAAAGTTACGAGAGTCATAAATGTAATGCCCGGTGACTGAGTTATCTATCCCACTCGCGAGGTGCCAAACACAAAAGAACGCAGTGGAAAAACACGTCAAGTCCGTGTATAATGGCTCCATTAACTGCTCACGTAATGCGAGAATTCTAGTTCAGATAAGGGCGGATAAAAATACTTTCAAAGAAAGGAATACATTAAGATAAATATATTACAACTAAAAATTACCAAATATGTATACACGATAGAAGGCGACTAAATAGGATCCTTATAAGAGATGAATCAGGGAAGTCGGTTAATGGTAGAGGATGGTTCAATTCGAATTTTTTTTTTTTCACAATTGAAGCACAATTTTAATTTTTTGTATGTAGAAATTATCAGGTCGAAATTTCAAATAGGTTTGCCACTTTAGAAAGCTCCGACGAAGTTCAGAAAGTTAGATGTCAATAGCTTGTGGGAAAATATCAGAGATAGTATCAAAATTGCAGCTGAGCAGAGCATAGGTTATTATGAAACTAAGGCCCAATTGTATAAAACTCCCTGACTAAAGATCAACTTTGATCGAAGATCGAAAAGTGAACCGAGTTCAGACACTTCTTCCATTGTATAAAACTTTTCTGCGATCAAATTACCTTGGTTCAAATGCAATCTAAGTTCACGTGAAAAGGATTTGGCAACATCGCATAAATAGGTGAAATACGTGATGCGCGGACCATGTTATAGAGGTTTGTTCAGTGTTGCCAATCTAGCGACTTTAACTCTTTTTCAACAACAATTTCTTTTAACTTTTATATTGCTAAAATAGGGATTTAGTTACCTTTTAGCACCCCATAGTGACAAAATTTAATATTTCTTTGTTGATAATGAGACATCTAGCGCCTTTACAACTACTTATTGGCGACTTTCCGTATTACACTCTGTTGGAGACACTGTTTTTTTTTTTTTGTGCAATGTAAATAATGGCGGACAATAAGAAGAAGGTTGACTGTTCTCCAAGTTGTTATCATGTTATGGTGTATGATACTGCTAAACATAATAAAGCTTTATAAAACGACAATTTTCGTTTAGTAATACAGTTAAGTGAACATTTATATCCATTAATAATTAATGGTTGTTATAAACATAACATAGCCTAATTATAGGTTATGTTATGTGGTAATGCTGAACACGATAGAGCCTTATAAAATATAAGAATGTTTGTGTATTAAGGCAAGAAATTGAAAGAAATATATATATAAATATATATATATATATATATGTACCTAAATATCTATTAACATTAATAATAATGGATATTTTATTTGCACAATCTGTCACTCGTATATTTCAAACAGAAAAGAAATAACTGAACTTGGATCATCTAACTTAATCGCAGAAATTTCTTCAGTCAAAGTTGACTTTAGTTTGAGACAAATTAATCTCAGATTAGACTTTATACAACACAAAATTCCAAGTTCAGCAGAAACAAGGATCAATTTAACCTCTGATCTAAGATTAAATGGTTATGCAATCGGGCCTAAGAAAAAGAAACCGTGGTTTGTTACAGATTGTTGCACGGTAGTAGAAAGAAGGAAACAGGCAAAATTGAAATTCTTACAGGATCCAGTTGAGGCGAATAGAGATAATTATTTCAATGAAAGACGGGAAGCAAATCGTATACTTAGGAATAAAAAGAGAGATTACTTGAAGGAAAAACTGAATGAGGTAGAAACAAATAGTAGGGTAGGAATAAAAACATTAGAGATTTAAATAAGGGTATAAACGAATTTAAGGGGGGAGGATGGTATTTTTTAAACTTTTCTCCTATTTGGTGTAAAATATTAATTTTTTGTATGTAGAGAGCTCATACCTGCAGCAACTCAACCAATAATAAATATTTTGAAAAAAAAAATTATTTGAGGGCCCAGATTTGAAAAAAATATACCCAATGCAGGATTTTACTAAAACCGATATATCTAAACCATTCTTAAAGGTACATTCATACAGTTTTTTGCAATGTACTTGCAAAAGCATGTTCTACAAACTGTCTGTAACAGAATTTTGATATATTAGTCCCTACGTTTGTAAAATAAACAATTAAAATTTAATAACACTTTTCTAATTTTTTTCTTGCAAACAAACGGACGTAGTTTTAAAATAAAATCAATTAACAAAAATTCTGTTACAGAGATAAGTTTCCTAATAGTCTAAAGAATGTGTGTTCTAAATTTCATGCATGTATCTTTTATAGTTCAGAAATTATATCCATTTTTGTCTGGCAATGTAGCACAAAAAAATGAAGTTACCGTAAACCGATAAAAGGGGCGAGTGATTTAAAAATCCAAAGCCCAGGAAGTTTAAAAATGGCGTCTCAACATCCGATAAGGGCACAAATACCCACTAAATGTTATGTAATGCATTCCACACATATCAAGGAGTATTTTAAAGACAAATATATTTTTTTAAAAAATCAATTTACTGGAAACAACAATAAAAGGGGGCGAGTGATTTAAAAATCCATAACGCAGGAAGTTCAAAAATGGCGTCTCAACATCTGATAAGGGCACAAACACCCAGAAAATATTATGCTATGCATTCCACACATATCACAGAGCATTTTAAGGAATTTTTTCTTTTACATTTACTCATTTTTCACCAAAAAATACCATCCTCTCCCCTTCAGAACGGATATCAGGCAAGGGTAAACGAGAACAACGATGAGAATGGTGACTTGCTTGCAGACTCTTATTTAATCCTGAACAGATGGAAGAATTATTTTGGGCAACTACTAAATGTACATAAGCCACTGATCGGGATGAAATTCAAATACAAATTGCTGAGCCATTTATACCCGAACCCACACTTTCAGAAGTCAGCTGGAAATCAGAGATGGACTTGATGTGTTTTTCCACTGGGCTCTTTACCTGATAATCGTACGTTCTCTACTAAGTAAACTAGACAGAATTAGCCTACACTTGTCGCGATGACTAAATTTGTACGGCAAAGCTACATGGATTTTCACTCAGACTTGTGCAATCTCTTGAAACACGAGTAATGCAGTCGCGATTTCATTTTCATCTCGGGGGATATAAATAATGACGAGATAAGAGCAAAAATATGAGCAATATCATATGAAAAAGCCATGTCACACGACAACCACTTGTCACTGTAATTAATGGATAGTGACGATCTGGAGATAGCTCCAGCCGATTTCATAAAACAGCCGCGAGGCCGCGCGGAGGTCAAAGTCACTGGTTCGAGCACCGCCTGGAGCATTTACGTCATACAGTATGTCAAAAATTCAGAACCCAAGTTCACTTAAGTTTACGTTCTGTAATGAATGTTTGGTAATTACATCGTATCCCGCTTAAAACACCAATAAGAGAAATGGCTTACTTACTAGCTTTTAAGGAACCCGAAGGTTCATTGCCGCCTTCACATAAGCCCACCATAGGTACCTATCCTGAGCAAGAGCAATCCAATCTCTATCATCATATCCCACCTCCCTCAAATCCATTTTAATATTATCTTCCCATCTACGTCTCGGCCTCCCCAAAGGTCTTTTTCCCTCCGGCCTCGAAACTAACACTATATGCATTTCTGGATTCGCCCATACGTGCTACATGTCCTGCCCATCTCAAACGTCTGGATTTGATGTCCCTAATTATGTCAGGTGAAGAATACAATGCGTGCAGTTCTGCGTTTTGTAACTTTCTCCATTCTCTTGTAACTTCATCCCTCTTAGCCCCAAATATTTTTCTAAGCACCTTATTCTCAAAGACCCTTAACCTATGTTCCTCTCTCAAAGTGAGAGTCAAAGTTTCACAACCATAAAGAACAACCGGTAATATAACTGTTTTATAAATTCTAACTTTCAGATTTTTTTTTGACAGCAGACTGGATGATAAACGCTTCTCAACCGAATAATAACAGGCATTTCCCATATTTATTCTGTGTTTAATTTTTTCCCGAGTATCATTTATATTTATTACTTTTGCTCCCAGGTATTTGAAGTTTTCCATCTCTTCAAAGGATAAATTTCCAATTTTTATATTTCCATTTCGTACAATATTCTGGTCATGAGACATAATCATATACTTTGTTCTTTTCGGGATTTACTTCGCGGACAGCCGATGAGGGGTGGTCCTCCAGCTTGGTGGTTGGGCGAAGGGCTAACAACCTATCACCGTAAAAAAACAGCTTTGTTACGAAACCTTCAAATAAGCCTCGGAATTGGACTGATTCTCTGGCACGACCACAGCAAAGGAATAAGGTTCTGAGATTTGGTACTTGGAATGTTACAAGTCTATATAGAACAGGAGGGGTAACATTAGTAGCAAAAGAACTAGCTAGATATAGAATAGACTTTGTGTTAATACAGGAGGTTAGGTTAGATGAGAACGGCATAACACATATAGGAGATTACTTGTTGTATTATGGGGAAGGAAATGATAGTCACAAATTAGGAAGAGAAATGGCTATAATTTAAAATATCTACACCAAAGAGAAATAAATGTACTTGGGTTCAAGGCTTCTAAAACTCTCTCATAGGTTGCATTAGTATCGAGCTTATTGGCGAGGGGTCGACGGGGGAAAGAGAGTGATTCTGACGTCACAAGATTGCTGAGCGCGCCAAAGCAATGTTGAAAACTCGAATGCTTCAAAGTAATATCTCGTATTTTTTCTTGTTTCTGTTGTTTTGAATGCATTATGCCAGGTCAAAGGTGTGCTGTTGCGTTAAGCAACAATTCTAACGATAAAAATAAAGAGTTGTCTTTCTTTACCATTCCTAAATATTTATCGCGTGCAGAAGACAGGATAAATTCAATCCTGATACAAGCAGAGTGTGTTTTGATCATTTTAAAGATGACGATTTTGTTCTTGATTTTCGAGCAGCTTTAATGAAAATAAAGCCGAAACGACAGAGAATGTTAAAGCCTACAGGTAAGTTTAAATAAATCACGTAGGCTATGAAAGTAACCAGCTTTGCATAATTAGATCAGGTTCATCTATGTTAACCTTCAAATTATTTTCTTTCGTTTGTCATCTCTGCTGGGTCGTACATAACTTACAATTAACAAAATAATCATGCTGCTTATACTAACAGTCGCTACCAAAGGGGTGGAGGGTTAGCGACTGATACCAGTGATGTTATTTCACTATAATTATCGTTACATTCATTTTATATTAACGATTTATGACATTTTGTCCTTACGGCATATTCAATGGGTTAATCAAAAAAGCCTCTAGTGGCAATTCATTGTTGAGTTACAGTGATTAGTGTAAACGAACGTGTGGCTGACATTTCATTACCGATACATTCCCCTTTTTTAAACTTTAGATTGAGATATTCCTTTCGTTTTCCTAATGTTGGCCTTGTTCTCTTTATGTTATATTTTAAAGTGACGGGCAATTTTCAAGTTACCCCCACCCTATAACTAGTGAGAACAAAAACGTACTTCTACGTCACAAATAAGAGATACCGTCAATAAAATTATTAAAAATTTTAAAATTAGATTTCTATGGTCTGTGAAAAGTAAAAACTCCATTATGTCATATGAGAATTTGAGAGGTAAACTCGATGAAACGTTTGGATTTAAATTGAACGATCGTGGAGACGTGCTTGACAGAAAAAAAAGTATTTTTTGTGTTTAGTGATGCAGGAAACATTGTTACTAAACGTAGAGCGGCACTTGAATCGGAGCATGTGAATGCACTCACATGTTTAAAGTCATGGATGAAGCAGTTTTAACTAGGTGAGTTTTCATACTTTTTTTATTTATGTTTTTTTTCCCGGAGAAATTGACACAATAAATTATAAGCCTCATAATAAATAGCCTATGTTAGTAAATAATTAAAATAGTTGTTTTGTAATATAACGATACAATATATACAGATATACAACATCTAATACTTATGCTTATCACCGAACAAAAGTTAAATTTAACAATAAATTCAAGCGGTGAGATCAATAACCATTCAAGTCCATTTACACAAGTTTCGAGAAAAATGCAAAAAACTTTTTTTTTATTTTTTACCTAATTATTATTTTTTGCACGTAATATTTCTGGTTGTTTTAGAGATCAAGACAAAGTAGTATACCAACTTTTAAAGTGGTAACACTTGTGGAAATATCCGAAATTTAATTTCAAATTTGCAAAAAATGAATGACCAGAAGTGGACTTGAATGGTTATTGATCTCACCGCTTCAAATGTGTATTACAGTATGTTAAAACTTTTAAAAAATCAATCAAAACTTGATTAATGTATCGATTATTATATTATTATATTACAAGATTTTTATTGCAAGCAAAAATTACATACAATAACAAAGATTTTACAATACTATTGTTTATTGTTGTTTATTGTTAATAAAATAATACAATCTTAGTTCTTCCCTGAAGGAGTAAAAACTCGTGCTCAGGGAGATATCTAAACACAAAGATAAACACAAAGATAATATTTTGACACAAACTGAGTCAAGAAAAAAATTACAGGATTAAATTAAATTTAAAAATACAATTTAAATTTTAACAATTTAAGTCATACAAATTCATATACATATTAAATCAATATATATTCTTTAAACATTAAATTCCTAACGCTATTTTTGAAATTCCTGATACTAAAATTTTGCAAATCTGGATATTTATGAATTATTTTATTGTATAACCTTGGACCAAAGTAGGTATCATGGCTCAGAGCTGTGCTTGTGAAACACTTTGGTTCCTCTAGTCGTATAAAATCGGATCTTTTAGTTCCATATTTATGATGATACAATTTGAATTTATTACGGTTTTTATGTATGAAGATTAATAAGGCAATATAATAAATCTGTTTAATTTTCAAAACATTAAAATCAGTAAACAAAAGCTCAGTTGAGTAATAAATTGGTTTATTAAGGCATATTTTAATGATTCTTTTCTGAATAAGTATTAGTGGAGTGAGATTAGAATTACAAGCATTTCCCCACCCTAAAGTTCCATATGAATATTCTTCAAAATTCGATTACAAATCTCATAGTCAAATGGTCTACATATTAAAAATTATTGTATAAATACAAGGTAACTGGGTCACACCCGAAAAAGCAATATGCTTGAGGTCGGGTGTGACCAATAATGAAAACTGGATAGAAGACAAAAATAATAATAATAATAATAATAATAATAATAATAATAATAATAATAATAATAATAATAATAATAATCTGGATTAATCGATTAAATTCAAATCGTTAATCGATTAAATATTTTGATCGATCGACAGCACTAATAATAACTAATTTAGACACACAGCAAGTGATACAAAAACTAAACGTCAGGAAAGACGACGTCTTTACTCCAGAAGAGTGATTTTCCGCGGTTTTATGGAATATGGGTGTACAGGAGTACTGTGAATGTTTCAACAGCTTGAAGCGTCGCAAAAACTAAGACACAAGTGCAGATGACAGACAGCACGTCTTGTCGGCGTTCACCGCGAAGCTGTTATTTGATTGTAATGCGGCCGGCCTGCCACGTCAGGCGCTCATTTCGCTCTACATGACGTTTAAAACTTACTGGGAACGCTTTGTAGGAACGATTAATCCCCCAGCTGTTTAGACCATTGTGGAGAATAAACACGAAATGGCAATGCATACAGAGAAAACATGAGTGCTAAGTTTCTCATACAGTTTCGGTACATCAGCGCTAGAGCGTGGCCTTGTCATTCCTGGCTGTTGGGATCGATCCCCGACACTAACGAAAATGATAATTAAGAACGAGAGGGTTTTCCTAGGGCAGGCATGTCAATTGATGCCCATAGGAGCAAGCGCGCTTTAGAGCCCAGGAGAGCCTGAGCGCTTTACAGCGGAAAGGAAAGAGACAGATGAAAGAGGTGGTATATGCCGCTTGGTCGAGCTATATTCAGGGATGGCCAGCACTGATTCAATAGATAAAGGGAAGAGAACTTATTAAAACTGCATCCATGTTAATTTTTAGATTTGCCTGAGAAGTATAAGTGCATTATAAAAATGTAAGTTTTAATTTTAATGCTCATTTTTCACAAGTTTGATTTTTTTATTCAAAAGAAATATTTTCTCAACTTTTCGTATAGAAAAGTGAAATTTTCAGATATAGGACTATTTATTTAGTAGCCCTACAGAATGTTTTCGTAAATCTAATATACCGTGTATACGTATTACTGAAGATAGTGTATTGAAAATTTTGAAATATTCGCATGGAAATTTTTGTAAGGAAATGAATTAACAAAGCAACTACTGTTACATCATAAGCAAAAGATATATGCCCATGTGTTGTAAAATGTCAGCTCTATAGCTTCAGCAGATTTCGAGAAAATAATTTAATATTCTGATGATAGGAAGTTGCTCACAAATATCACCTTAAAACCATAATGCGATAAGAGTTTTGTTATGTAATATTAGTTACAATTAAAACAGATACAGTACCTAGGTAACTTTGCTTTGTACTGTGATATTGTTTTGATTAGTTTATTGATTACTTTTGTAAGGCTAAAGATACCATCAATATAAATTCCAACTTATCATGTCATACTCAATCTCTTTCTTTGGAATATCACTTTCTTTATGAATGATGTGTTTCATCCACTTAATACAGTGTAATATTATACTACTATGGAATTTAAGTGAATATTCCTTCTTAACTCTCTATTATGTTATTAAGATATAAAACACAAGTGCAATATTAAGAAATCAGTGTTAGTACTTTTGTTTTACAGACAATATAGATAATATTAAACAGAAAGAAGCCATATAAAAATAACGACATAAAATTTCACGTTCTGTTTGAAGTTTGTGCACCACTGTTTTCTTAATCCAACAGGTTGCTTATTCATATACACAACCCTTCCTCTTTCCATACTTAGCGCTTGCTGCCCGCACACGATGTCAAGGTCAGAAAAATGCGCTTGATTTGACATCACTGTCCTATGGGATCTTCTGCTGCAGCCAACATTGCACACTAACATTCTGTTTCACTATGCTTTTTTCTTCTCTGAATATGTCACAAACTATTAGGATAAATACGTTAATTTTACATGTAGCAAGTAATAAGATAGGTTTGGAAGTAAATCACTAAAAAAAAAACAAAGTAAATGATTATGTCTCGTGAACAAAACATAATAGAAATGGAAATATAAAAAGTGGAGATGTATCCTTTGAAAACGTGTAAAAATTCAAATACCTTGGAGCAACAGTAACAAATATAAATGACACTCGAGAGGAAATTAAACGCAGAATAAATATGGGGAAAAGCCTGCTATTATTCCGTTAAGAAGCTTTTGTCAACTAACTGCGTTACAAAATACTGAAAGTTAGAATTTATAAAACAGTTGAGAGAGAAACATTGGTTAAGAGTGTTTTAGAATAAGATGCTGAGGAGAATAATTAGGACTAAGTGGGCTGAAGTTACAGGAGAAAGTTACACAACGCAGAACTGCACGCATTGTAGTCATTACGTGACATAATTTACTTACTTACTTACTTACTGGCTTTTAAGGAACCCGGAGGTTCATTGCCGCCCTCACATAGGTAAAGCCCACCATCGGTCCCTATCCTGTGCAAGATTAATCCAGCCTCTACCATTATATCCCACCTCCCTCAAATCCATTTCAATATTATCCTCCTTTCTACGTCTCGGCATCCCTAAAGGTCTTTTTCCCTACGACCTCCCGACTAACACTGTATATGCATTTTTGGATTCGCCCATATGTGCTACATGCCCTGCCCATCTCAAACGTCTGGATTTAATGTTTCTAATTATGTCAAGTGAACAATAGAAGGTGAGCAGTTCTGCGTTGTGTAACTTTCTCCATTCTCCTGTAACTTCATCCCCCTTCGCCCAAATATTTTCCTAAGCACCTTATTCTCAAACACCCTTAATCTCTGTTCCTCTCTCAAAGTGAGAGTCCAAGTTTCACAACCATACAGAACAACCGGTAATATAACTGTTTTGTAAATTCTAACTTTCAGATTTTTTGGCAGCAGAGTTGATGACAAAAGCTTCTCAACCGAATAATATCTCACCTGACATAATTAGCAACATTAAATCCAGACGTTTAAGATGGTCAGGGCATGTAGCACGTATTGGGGAATCTATAAATGTATATAGTGTTAGTTGGAAGACTTGAGGTGAAAAGACCTTTGGGGAGGCCAAGGCATAGATGGGAGGATAAAATTAAAATGGATTTGAGGGAGGTGGGATATGATGATAGAGATCGAATTAGTCTTGCTCAGGACAGGCGAGCTTATGTGAGGGCGGCAATGAACCTTTGCTATTTGTAAGTAATTAAGAAAGGTAGTATACAGAATATGAAACATATTTTATTTAATAAGTAACAAAAGATGTGTATTACAAAAATTCATACCCGATAGAAATAAAATCCTTAAACAGACAGCCATGAAATCAGCGGAAAATACATCACACTAATCACCTTTTCTTTCCCATTTAACAAAGAAAAAAAAGTTAAAATTTGTTGTCCAGTGTAATTATGTGAAAGTGTTAACATAATTTGTAATTGCCCTTACAATAACTGGTTAACAAATTGTAGAATTCTGTTGAGAAACACGATTGAATCCCATTAAAATGTCCTCAAAATGCTCTTTTTCTCCACCACAAATTTTACGTGACCTGACCGGGGATTAAACCAGAGTTTCCAGCATGGAAAGCCGACGCCCTAGCAATCCGCTAACTGTATGCCGTATTTCAAGCATAAAAGTCGTCATTTCGCTACTGGAAATTGCATCACATTTACGTGGACAAATGTAGCGGATTTCTAACAGTATGAGAGAGGCATGGGGAATTAATTATGGAGAACGTTGGCAAATGGATTTATATCCAGGGTCTATATTTGTTTTCTGTGGTGATTTCCACAAATATTAGCCGACTTCATTAAACTTGCATATAGCAATCCATTCCTCTACCAAACATTATTGTGACATCACAACACGATGAGTAATTACGCGGCATGTCCATGTTGATGGAAAAACAAGGCCGTCCGGCGACAGTTGGACGCCGCGAAACCAAGATTAATTCTTTAGAATGCCCCAGTCACACGTGTCTGTTGAAGCCACAGCAGGACACCGGTCATCATCAGGTAAATACTGTCAAAATGAGAATAAGTTAAGGAGACAGAATGGTCTTAAGTATTTATTTATTTAACCTGGTAGAGATATCTAGCATTATCTAGCGAAATTTATAAACTTCTACTTGCAATTTGGGAAAAGGAAACTGTACCAGAACAATGGAAGAAGTCCATAATCGTACCTATTTTTAAGAAGGGGGACAAAACTAACTGTAGTACAAAATTTTGTCGAATATACTTTTGAGAAGATTAACTCCATATGTAAATGAAATTATTGGGGATCATCAGTGTGGTTTTAGGCGTAATAGATCAACTATTGATCAGCTTTTTTGTATCCGACAGATATTGGAGAAAAATGGGAGTATAAGGGTACAGTACATCAGTTATTCATAGATTTCAAAAGGCGTATGACTCGGTTAAGAGAGAAGTTTTATATAACATTCTTATTGAATTTGGTATTCCCAAGAAACTAGTTCGATTAATTAAAAATGTGTCTTAGTGAAACTTACAGCAGAGTCCGTATAGGCCAGTTTCTATCTGATGCTTTTCCAATTCACTGCGGGCTAAAGCAGGAGATGCACTATCACCTTTACATTTTAACTTCGCTCTAGAATATGCCATTAAAAAAGTTCAGGATAACACAGAGGGTTTGAAATTGAACGGGTTACATCAGCTTCTTGTCTATGCGGATGACGTGAATATGTTAGAGAAAATCGACAAACGATTAGGGAAAACGGAAATTCTAGTTGAAGCAAGTAAAGCGATAGGGTTGGAAGTAAATCCCGAAAAGACAAAGTATATGATTATGTCTCGTGACCAGAATATTGTACGAAATGGAACTATAAAAATTGGAGATATATCCTACGTAGAGGTGGAAAAATTCAAATATCTTGGAGCAACAGTAACAAATATAAATGACACTCGGGAGGAAATTAAAGGGAGAATAAATATGGGAAATGCCTGTTATTATTCCGTTGAGAAACTTTTGTCATCTAGTCTTGTCAAAAATCTGAAAGTTAGAATTTATAAAACAGTTATATTACCGGTTGTTCTGTATGGTTGTGAAACTTGGACTCTCACTTTGAGAGAGGAACAGAGATTAAGGGTATTTGAGAATAAGGTTCTTAGGAAAATATTTGGGGCTAAGAGGGATGAAGTTACAGGAGAATGGAGAAAGTTACACAATGCAGAGCTGCACGCATTGTATACTTCACCTGACATAATTAGGAACATAAAATCCAGACGTTTGAGATGGGCAGGACATGTAGCACGTATGGGCAGTTCCAGAAATGCATATAGTGTGTTAGTTGGGAGGCCGGAGGGAAAAAGACCTTTGGGGAGGCCGAGACGTAGGTGGGAAGATAATATTAAAATGGATTTGAGGGAGGTGGGATATGATGGTAGAGACTGGATTAATCTTGCTCACGATAGGGACCAATGGCGGGCTTATGTGAGGGCGGCAATGAACCTCCGGGTTCCTTAAAAGCCAGTAAGTAAGTAAGGTAGAGATAAGGCCGTCAGGCCTTCTCTGCCCCTCTACCAGGGGATTACAACTATAATATGAACAATAAATTTACAATTAACATTAAATTTACAATTACAATAAAAATTAAAATACGACAAGATTACCTGATTAATGAAAGCTAGACATTTTATCATAGAAGTTAAGAACAAAGAATATTTTTGTATTTACTGAATTACAAATTAAACCTACAATAACAAAAATCTATAGTAATGAAATTACCGGATACTGAAATATTTTGTGATAGATTAAGAGAACTATTTACAAGAAACCATGTCTGAACGAGTCTCAATTACTGACCAAGTGCCTAGTAAGTTTGCATTTGAATTCAATTTTATTTCGACAGTCCCTGATGCTAGCAGGTAACGAATTCCAGAGTCTTGGCAGGGCTATTGTGAAAGAGGATGAGTATGAGGAGGTGCGAAGGGATGGTATTGTTAGTATTGTTTCATGGCGAGAGCGTGTGTTCAGATTGTGGTGGGAAGAAAGGTAAGTGAAGCGAGACGACAGGTACGAAGAAATAGAAGAGTTCAAGATTTCGAAGAGAAGGAGAAGTGAATGTAAATTTCTTTTCTTATCTAGTTTAAGCCAACCTATTGCTTACAGGGATGGGGTAATGTGATCATATTTACGAACATTGCTTACAAAACGTACACAAATTATGAGCACGTTGAAGTTTCGTTTTGTTGTCGCTGGAGAGGTCAGTCAGTAAAATGTCAGCATAGTCAAAATAAGGAAATACAAGCGTCTGCACAAGGGACTTTTTAAGCAAGATGGGATATGAACATTTTTCCTTTATAGCACATGGATAATAGAATATACTTTTCTGCAGGTTTCTGTGATTTGCATGTCCCAGTTGAGGTTATTATCCATGTGAATGCCAACATATTTTACCGAAGAACTGAAAGGGATATGCACTGTACTTACCTTAACAGGGAAATGTCGAGGTGCTTTACAGCGTCGGTTTGCCGTTTGTGTCCTAATATAATTGCTTGTGTCTTTCCAGGATTGATATTAAGATGGAATTTCTTTGTCCATGTCACAATCGAGTCAATGTCTTCGTTCAATTTATCTATAGCGTCATTTATTCGGTGTAATTTGACATTTTTTTTTCCCCAATTGATACACATTTTTCACTTTTCGTAAGTAGAAGTATCATTGCTGATTGAGAAATGAGTCTGGCTTGAAAAATTAAAAACAACCAAATGCTTTTAAAAATTGATAT
This sequence comes from Periplaneta americana, assembly GCA_025594305.2. Taxonomy (NCBI): domain Eukaryota; kingdom Metazoa; phylum Arthropoda; class Insecta; order Blattodea; family Blattidae; genus Periplaneta; species Periplaneta americana. The sequence continues at coordinate 191,332,115 of JAJSOF020000001.1, read as the reverse complement.
TTAGCATTATTTACCGACGATTACCTTATAATCTTAGACACAGAAAATAGTTTACAAATTGCAACCTACACATTATATTTTAATACGTAAAGAGAATATAATTTGAAAATTTCCACAAAGAAGATACAAATATTTGGTTTTGTTAGGACGGATCACATCGGAACGAAAATCATTATATGAACTGAAATATTAGAAGTTTTGATTTATCTAGAGAAAATCAAAACTCGAGTGGGATTTAATTGACTATTACACGATTAGAAGAAAGTATAGAGTCCGCCAAATAAAATGCATACACTCTTTGTCAGACTGTACCGGGATATTGATACTGTCAATTGATTTGAACTACGAGTATGTTGTAGTATGGTCCTTCGCTCAACAGATGTCGGTACTGTCGGAAGTGAAGAGAAGCGAATAGAAGCATTTGAAATGTGGATATGGAGGAGAATGGAACGTGTGAAGTGGATAGACAGGATAAGAAATTAAGCGGTGTTGGAAAGAGTGGGTGAAGAAAGAATGATGCTGAAACTTATCAGGAAGAGAAAAAAGAAATTGGCTGTTCATTGGCTGAACGATGCACTGGAAGGAACAGTGAACGGGAGAAGAGTTCGGGGTAGAAGAAGCTATCAGATGATAGACGATATTAAGATATATGGATCATATGAGGGGACAAAGAGGAAGGCAGCTGGGTTTGCAGTAAAAGACTTGCCCTTGGCCAGAACACTGAATCAATGAATGAATAGATACGATCTGTAGCATTGAGAAGTCCACACCTGTGGAGTAACGGTTAGCGCGTCTGGCCGTGAAACCAGGTGGCCCGGGTTCGAATCCCGGTCAGGGCAAGTTACCTGGTTGAGGTTTTTCTTGGGGTTTTCCTCAACCTAATATGAGCAAATGCTGGGTACCTTTCGGTGCTGAACCCCGGACTCATTTCACCGACATTATCACCTCCATTTCATTCAGACGCTAAATAACCTGAGATGTTGATGCAGCGTCGTAAAATAATCTACTAAAAAAGTATTGAGAAATATCTTCCATGTCGACAGTAAGCGAGCATTATAGGTAAAATTCATCGGCACACTTGTAAAAAGTTTATAAGTTGCAAACTTAGGCCAAAATCGGGACGAAAGCCTATTTTGAAAAAAAAAGGATAAAAAAACGGGACAATCCTGATTAATCGGGTCACCCTAACCACGACTCTTTCAAATTTGGAAAAAGACTGGGAGTAATTTATGGAAAATTATGTATATAGATTCATTACTCGTTTCTTTTAGGTCTCATCCAGACGATTGTCTGTGACACGAAAAGCACAAGCAAAATGCATTTCGCCAATATGTATGTATGTATGTATTCTATGTGTTTATGTATGTATGTATGTATGTATGTATGTATGTATGTATGTATGTAAAATGTATGTATGTATGTATGTATGTATGTATCAACTGCACGAAAATGCATGCATGCATGCATGCATTCATATATGTATTTATTTACACTGCAATGGATATATACCCGAGTGGCAGTGGTAACTAATTACACTCAATAATGACAATAATAAACTTATTAATTAAAAATACACAAATTAATAATAATACTAATAATTAATACTAAGAATAATTTATAATAATAATAATAATAATAATAATAATAATAATAATAATAATAATAATAATAATCACAGGCAATATCCTAAATTAAATGAAGCACGATCATTCTTTTTAAAATAACATTTAAAATAAATCTAATTTGTATTTTTAAACCTAAGTTCGAACTAAAACCCACGAGTATGATATGTTCGTATCTGCACAAGAACCTTTCAACATTACACTCATTTCGCTGTCAACTCACTCACTGCACTGGAACTACGACACATTTTACTGATTCTATCCTGATTTCACTAACACTTCAAAAACATTTCACTGTTCAAATATTTTTGCACTGCCACTATAAACTATAAAGCTTCACTGATAGGAACACGTTTCACTTACACAACACACTTCACTGACACAACAAAATTCCTCACTGATACAACACTTCAATAACAACATATCATTTACATCCTTTAAATACTGTGTATAATTACCGTCTATTAGTAAAGTCCTTAAGCCTATTTTAAATACATTTTTGGTTGTTGGTAAAGCCTTTAGTAAGTCTGCAGGTAAAGCATTCCTGTCCCTGATAGTACGATTGAGAAAAGAAAACTTTCCAGTGTCCGTCCTCGGCCTTCTTTCCCACAATTTATATGAGTGGTCGTTCCTTGAAGAGAATATGTCTGTAGACTTGAGAGGTGTTATTCTTCTGTTTACATAACTTCAGTACGTCATAGCAGATGCGTCATTAAACAAGAGTTTCGACTCAAAAAAAACTGATCAATAATGCAAGCAATCAACTGCACGAACAGCAGTTTTTTCCGAATTCATTATACATCTTTCATAACAAGGCAGTAGAATCAAAAGTCTGGGAGGATCCATGTGGCAACGTGTTCTTCGATGGAAAACCTCCATGAGCCTACAAACCGCTGTGTATAAAGGGAATTCCAAAATGCACTGTATGTAGTATTCCTTCAAGAATCTTTCCCATATTTCAACGTATACTTCAGAGTGCATTTATCATCATTATTATGATCGCCATTTCACGGAAACATCGTCGGTAGGCTTCACTGTTCTCTCGGTTGTCCAATGTCATTTCTACACAGATGTTACTAGCTTGTGCTGTCACTGACATTGTGTTACGATCAATTCTTTTCAAAATTTATCTTATTTCAACAGCTGCAATATTGTATTTTCTGAATTCGATATACTACCCATGTTTCATATATGGATTTAGGGAGGTGGGATATGATGATAGAGACTGGATTAATCTTGCTCAAGATAGGGACCAATGGCGGGCTTATGTGAGGGCGGCAATGGACCTCCGGGTTCCTAAAAATAAAGCCAGTAAGTATAAGTAGTACCCATGTTTCATATTCTCAAGACACAGATAGAAATGACCATTACTTTATGAAAATATCTAACTAACAAAGAATCGATAGATTAACTTAAAAAAATTATGAACCATAAAAAAAGAACTTGCACACCACAAATAAAAACTTCAAGTAAACCATGAAATATATATAGGATGTAAATGATATGCCCTGACAAAATTATATAGATATATAGACAGTACAGTATTAGAAAGAGTTTTGTCGCATAGATATTTTGTCTCAGAAAAGAGGCAGTGCGCTTGATCAGAGGACGAGCGACCTGGTTCAAGAGTAGGACTAGTTGAGGTGATAAAATTAGTTTGTTACAATTCCTTTACGAGTATATTGATATATAACAACATTAAAATTAGTTTTGTCTGTTATATGTCTGAACATACGCACTGCTTCCTTTCTGGGACCTATAAACTCGTTGACGATTCAAAAGAATAGTTGGGATCGCAGACTGGGAAGAATCGTAACTCGTTAACGATTCAAAAGAATAGTTGGAATCGCAGACCGGGAAGAATCGTGAATTCGTTGACGATTCAAAAGAATAGTTGGAATCGCAGACTGGGAAGAATCGTGAATTCGTTGACGATTCAAAAGAATAGTTGGAATCGCAGACTGGGAAGAATCGTGAATTCGTTGACGATTCAAAAGAATAGTTGGGATCGCAGACCGGGAAGAATCGTGAATTCGTTGATGATTCAAAAGAATAGTTGGGATCGCAGACTGGGAAGAATCGTGAATTCGTTGACGATTCAAAAGAATAGTTGGGATCGCAGACCGGGAAGAATCGTGAATTCGTTGACGATTCAAAAGAATAGTTGGGATCGCAGACCGGGAAGAATCGTGAATTCGTTGACGATTCAAAAGAATAGTGGGGATCGCAGACCTGGAATAATCGTGAACTCGTTGACGATTCAAAAGAATAGTTGGAATCGCAGACTGGGAAGAATCGTGAATTCGTTGACGATTCAAAAGAATAGTTGGGATCGCAGACCAGGAAGAATCGTGAACTCGTTGACGATTCGAAAGAATAGTTTGGATCGCAGACCGGGAAGAATCGTGAATTCGTTGACGATTCAAAAGAATAGTTGGGATCGCAGACCGGGAAGAATCGTGAATTCGTTGACGATTCAAAAGAATAGTTTGGATCGCAGACCGGGAAGAATCGTGAACTCGTTGACGATTCAAAAGAATAGTTTGGATCGCAGACCGGGAAGAATCGTGAACTCGTTGACGATTCAAAAGAATAGTTGGAATCGCAGACTGGGAAGAATTGTGAACTCGTTGACGATTCAAAAGAATAGTTGGAATCGCAGACTGGGAGAATCGCAGATTGGGAAGAAAACTCGTTGGCGATTCACACGAGAACAGTTGGAATCGCAGACCGGGAAGAACCGTGAACGAATCGTTAAAATCGATTCGTAATATATGATTGAATCGTTGGAATCGACTTGTGAAAAAGAATCGTGTTGCCCACGTCTCCTGCATATGCAGAATGTGTTGTAAGTGAAACTTAAACAATAAGGAAGTCCCAAGTTTTATATCCGTATCTGTATATCTATTATCAGGCAGTACATCTCACTTGACGATATGTGTCAGAGGAAGAACAATAATTCTTTGTATACATCTGAAATCTGATTAGTGGAAGAAAGCAATTGGCCACTCTACCCCATTATCTCCTGGCCCAGTTGCCTCATAAATGATGATTTGTTGGTGTCACTTGTGAGGTTCAGACCTGTCGTCGGACAGTTGACTAAACTACAACATAAAGATACGCAGATGCCCTAATCATAAGTTATAATAACTCTACATATGTATAGCACGATGGTCTTGGTAGCACAACTGGAACTACGGCTTTCGAGCTATAAAACAAACATTTGTCACCAGATCTCCTAAATTGAATTATTAGGCGGTCGCCTGCGTCGTTTCGTGGACGCGGGAATCGCAAGGGCACGAAACAGCTTGTCGAGACAAATGAGGTGCGCGCCGCCCATACATCATCTCTCGTTACACAGACGTCTCTATCGCGCGGTGCGTGACGCGGTAATTACGCCAAGTGCTCGAAGTGGCGACATTCTAGTTTGCTTCTGCGGCGCAATCAGTAGAGGGCGGACCCGCGATAGATGGCATTTCGTCACGACACACAGTTTGTCCAGTTACGTACAGTAAACACACTTGGCTCACAATTACTGCTCCTGTCTTCCATACTGGCTGTTCCTGGCCGCGTATGTGACGTGACGCAGTCCCAGTTCGATTCCCGCCAGGTCGTGACGGAAAATGTGAACAAAGCAGACTTAGAGGGATTTCATGTAGAACTACAAAGAATATTGACAGTCAAATAGAAATACAACTCTTTTCCCTTCTCTGTGTATTCTCTCATTTGTAGTATTCCCTCGTTTTGTATTCTTGTATTCTCTTTCCTGTTTTCCTTGCCTTTCATTTTTTTGTCTTTTGTCTTTCCTTTAATTTTCCTTTGTTATTTTCCTTGCCCTCTTCATTGTTTTATTCCCCTATTCTTGTTCTCCTTGTATTTACTTTTACCCTTTTGTTCTCCTTTTTTGCCCTTGTATTCCATGTATTTTCTTTTTGTTCTCTTTATATTGCACTTTATCTTCTTCATCTCATTGTTTTAAAACTTATTGTTTTTACTTCCCGTTTTTATCTCTCCCTTTATCGTTTTCTCCTATTGTTCACCTTATTCCCCATTACATTATTGTTCTTGAATTTAGGTTGTTCTCATTACATTTTCATTTCATTTTTTCTCGTTGTATCTCCCTTATTCTCATTACATTCCCTATTTTTCTCGTTGTATCTTATTCTCCATTATTCTCGTTTTACATTTCCCTTTTTCTCGTTTTATCTCCCTTATTCTATCTCCCTTTTTTATTCTCATTTCATTCCCTTTATTTTTGTCATTTTTCTCGTTTTATTGTATCATTACCCTTTTTTATTCTCATTTCATTCCCTTTTTCTCGTTGTATCTCCCTTATTCTCATTACATTCCCTTTTTCTCGTTTCTATCTCCTTTTTCTCGTTATTCTCATTACATTCCCTTTTTCTCGTTGTCGTTTTATCTCCCTTATTCTCATTACATTCCTTATTCCTTTTTCTCGTTGTATCTCCCTTATTCTCATTACATTCCTTTTTTCTCGTTGTATCTCCCTTATTCTCATTACATTCCCTTTTTCTCGTTGTATCTCCTTATTCCTTATTCTCATTTCATTCCGTTTTTCTCGTTGTATCTCCCTTTATTCTCATTTCATTCCCTCGTTTTATTTCCCTTATTCTCATACATTTTTCCCTTTTTCTCGTTTTATCTTATTCTCGTTGTATCGCTCTTATTCTCATTTGATTCCATTACATTTTTTTCTCGTTGTATTTCCCTTATTCTCATTTCATTCCCTTTTTCCTCGTTGTATCTCCCTTATTCTCATTTAATTCCCTTTTTTCTCGTTGTATCTCCCATTTATTCTCATTTCATCTCCCTCATTACATTTTTTCCTCGTTGTATCTCCCTTATTCTCATTTATTCTCATTTAATTCCCTTTTTTTCTCGTTGTATCTCCCTTATTCTCATTTATTCGTTGTACATTTCATTCCCGTTGTATCTTTTTTCTCGTTGTATCGCTCTTATTCTCATTTGATTCCCTTTTTTCTCGTTTTATTTCCCTTATTCTCATTTCATTCCCTTTTTTCGTTGTATCTCTTATTCTCTCACTTATTCTCATTTAATTCCCTTTTTCTCGTTGAATCTCCCTTTTTCTATTCTCATTTCATTCCCTTTTTTTTGTATTTCCCTTATTTCTCATTCCTTTTTTCATTCCCTTTTTCTTTTTCTCGTTGTATCCTTATTCCCATTTATTCTCATTTCATTCATTCCCTTTTTTCTCGTTGTATCTCCATTTATTCATCTCCCATTTCATTTCCTTTTTCTCGTTGTATCTCCCTTATTCTCATTTAATTCCCATTTTTTCTCGTTGTATCTCCCTTATTCTCATTTCATTCCCTTTTTTCTCGTTGTATCTCCCTTATTCTTACATTTCATTTCCTTTTTCTCGTTGTATCTCCCTTATTCTCATTTCATTCCCTTTTTTCTCGTTGTATTTCCCTTGTCCTCATTTCATTTCCCGTCTCCTCATTGTATTCCCCAAGTTTTCGTTGTTGTCCACACCTGTGGAGTAAAGTATTCCCAAGCGTTGGTTCACAATAAACCGGGAGTGGAAACGACATCGACAACGAGAACGGAAATATTGTTAAAATAAATGCATTTAAATGTGAGCATTCACAATTAACTATCGTGAACATTCACATTTAAATACACTCATTTTAACATTATTTCCGTTCTCCTTCTCGTTTCAGTTCCCGGCTTATTGTCAACCGGCCTTAACGGTCAGCGCGTCTGCTGCGAAACCAGGTGGCCCGGGTTCGAATCCCGGTCGGGGCAAGTTACCTGGTTGAGGTTTTTCCCCGGTTTTTCCCTCAACTCAATACGAGCAAATGCTGGGTAACTTTCGGTGCTGGACCCTGGACTCATTTCACCGGCATTATCACCTTCATTTCATTCAGACGCTAAATAACCTGAGATGTTGATACAGAGTCGTAAAATAACCCAATAAAAAAGTTTTCGCTGTCTTCCCCGTGTTCTCCTTGTCTTCCTCCTATTCTCATTGTATTCCTCTTACACTCACTGTTATTTCCCTTGTTCTAATTGCATTCCTCTTATTCTTCTTACATTTCCGTTGTCCTGCTTCTCTTCTCATTCTCTATGTATTCTCTTCTTTCTCCCAGTATTTCAATTTTTACGCTTGTTCTCCTTGTATAACCTTTAATGTCCTTATCTTCACCTTCTTTTTCTTGTATTCTCATTAGCTCCTAATATTCCCCTCATTCTCCGTTATTCCACGTGTTCTTTTTAAATTATCATTGTTCTTGTCTTCCTTTTGTTCTGAATGTACGATTTCTTGTTTTCATTGTATTCTCCAATATTCTCAGTATATTCTCCTTGTTCTCCTTTCTTCACTTTGTTCTCGCTGTCTTCCCTGTGTTCTCCTTGTCTTCCTCTTATTCTCGATCTATTTCCCTTGTTCTCCTTGTCTTTCCCATTTCCCCCTTGTACTCTCCCTTTTCTTCTAGTATTATCTTGTTTTTCCTTATTCCTCCCGCTCTCTTTTATTTCCTTCATTGCATTATATTCCTCTTAATATTCTTATATTCTTCTTATCCTCCAGTATTCTAATTCACGAATAGCATCCAGCTTACTTGGTCTGGAAAAATAATTACACATGGGCTGCACAATAGACGAATGTAAGTAAACCTAAATGCATAAAAATCATCCCGGACTAGACCCTCGGAAAGAAAGCAGGCCAGTTACTGTTCCTGCCCAAAAATATAAGAGACGAAGTTACATTCCTGGCAGCAGAATAAGTCTGGCTTGCACTCTTTTAATTGACGTTGAAGTATAAAAACTTTATAATGTTTCGAAGGATGAAATTACCTTCGTCTTCACATAAAACGATGTCAACCTAGGAATTTGTTATGGCTTAAAAATGCAACGTCCTTCACTAGTTTTTAAGTCGAGACCTTCCGATTCAAATACAGGCAATTAGGCTGTTACATCACCGCTTCCAAGTGGACTTAAAGTTAATTTCGAGAAATGAGTCTATGCAGTATTAATTGACAAGGAGTTTGAATTAAATTCAACGCGAATTGGCCGTGGGTCGGGCTATTATCGGATCAGCATTACTGAAACATGGTGGCCATTAGTTATTAAAGCGATGCAATAAATACCGATATAGTCGATTAATTACACATCGACAGAGCAGCTGATGCATATTTAATGTCGTAAACACTATAAATACACCTGGACGGGAATATGGCATTTTGTATCCAAAGAACGTGCAATAAAATAAATTAACTCTCTGAGCGAAAGGTTATGGCTACCTATTAACGATGAACAGTAAATAAAATAATGGTAAATAGCTCTCTTAGGGCCGATTGTATAAACCATTTAATGTTAGATCATAGGTGAAATTGATCCTCATTCTAGGTGAACTTGGAATTTTGCGTTGTATAAAGTCTAATCTGAGATTAATTTGTCTTAAAATAAAGTCAACTTTGACTGAAGAAATTTCTCCGATTAAGTTAGATGATCCAAGTTCAGTTAAGGTAGGTGTCCCTGATATGGCCATGCTAAGGTTTGAGAATTTTTCTGGCCGCCATTTTGAAAAAAATGTAAACCACTTTTTTCTTACTCGTTCTCAGTCTAATGGACTTTCTTAAAACAATTTCCTTTCCCCATAAAAATAACTTTAATTGTCCAAAAAGTCCCAAATTCCAAAAGTCTACCTAGTGGCCATATCAGGAACATGTGCACATGATATGGCCACCCTTGTTCCATGTTCTACAAATCGTGATTGTTTTCAGTTTGATAGCGCAGTTGTGCTAAAATTAAATAATTTTGGTGTAAAATGAATAAAATGACACTTAATAATCTTTTTTTATAATTCAAAAGTGTAGTCAAAACAGGTTTTTCCATAAAAAACTGAGTTGTTTTTCTTAAAATACAACATTTTTGCGTAATCCCAGCTATAAGGCATGTAAATTTGTCAGGTGAAAAAATAAAAGTGAAATGAACTTGATATGGCCATGGTGCATTTGATATGGCCATATCGGGAGCAGGTAAGCGTTCACGAAAATCGTTTGATTATGAACAACTCGTAAAAGATACGCCATCAACTACAACACCAATCAACAGAACATTAAAAACTGAATGGAGTACGATGGTTTTCATGAAACAAGTCTTTGAAAAACGTGCATAAAACAAAGGAGACTTATCATAGAAAAATTAGAAGAGGTCACATGAAAACCGCAAAACAGGCAACTGACGCCATATTGCTCAACTTGACTGGATGGAAAACGATCAGGTGACATACCAGGATGCCCTTTCACTGGATGCTGCTGCGATTTAGTGGATTTTTTGTTAACTAACTCACAATAGGGGGGTGGCCATATCAGGAACATGACCATAACAGGAGCACCCACCTTATTTCTTTTCTGTTTGAAATATACGAGTGGCAGATTGTGCAAAACGAATAACCATTATTATTAATATTAATAGATATGTTGGGTACATTTATATATATATATATATATTTTTGCAATTTCTTGCCTTAATACACAAATATTTTTATATTTTATTAGGCTTTATCGTGTTCAGCAGTATCAAATAACATAACCTATAATTACATTATGTTTATTACAATCATTAATTATTAATGGATATGATAGGTACATTCATAAATTTTCAGTTAACTGTATTACTAAACGAAAATTGTTGTTTTATAAAGCTTTATTATGTTTAGCAGCATCAAACACCATAACATGATAACAATTTGGAGAACGGTCAACCTTCCTCTTATTGTCCGACATTATTTACAATGCACAAAACAAACCATTGTCTCCAATAGAGTGTACGGAAGTTCGCCAAAAAGTAGTTGGAAAGTCGCTAGATTTCTCATTATCAACAAAGAAAAGTTAAATTTTGTCACTATGGGGGTCGTAAAAAGGTCGCTAAATCCCTATTTAAGCAATATAAAAGTTAAAAGAAATTGTCGTTGAAAAATAGTTAAAGTCGCTACATTGGCAACACTGAACAAACCTGTACAACATGGCCTGCGCATCACATACATCACCTGTTTATGCGATGTTGTCAAATCCTTTTCACGTGAACTTGGATTGCATTTGAACCAAGGTAATTTGATCGCAGAAACGTTTTATACAATAGAAGAAGTGTCTGAACTCGGTTCAATTTCCGATCTTCGATCAAAGTTGATCTTTAGTCAGGGAGTTTTATACAATTGGGCCTTAGAAACATCTCGCAAATATGAAGGCTTTGCAAAATGGTGTACACAATCAGACGAGTCAGTACATTCATCGCCAATAACAAGGGTAATTTAAATCGTAGAATTTATAAGCACTTAAGACTGACATCCCTACTGTCATTAATGCCGATTTTAAAGAGGAGTCTAAACTCCTCGCTACTCTCTGGGGGGCTTTGATAGGGAAAACTTCGCAAATTCAGTCGGCCGGCCGATAAGGAGTTGCGTTATAAATGTAGGGCTATACAGGGTGTTAAAAGTATCAAACATTTTAGGAGGTGGTAAAATGCATCAAAAAAAAAAAAAATTTCTTTATAAACATGGGTCCTGAAATGCACATAACATTTTGAGATCTGAACACTTGTTCATAGGAGATGCTTGTGACGTCCAATCATTTTAAACATTTTTCTGTCCTACAATACAGCAAATCCACGATAATTTTATAGTTGACACCCCGGCATGGATTACTGATACGTTAAGGAATACTTAAAAACAAAAGTCTGGTTGATATGAGTGGGGTTCATTGCATAGATGGTTTTGTAGGAATTTTGGTAATCAGCACCGATTCTCAATCAATGCTGGGCAGGCATTTTTAAACACTCTTGGTTATAGCATTAAAGGGCTATACGCCCAGAGATTAACTGGGGATCGTTATCAGGACTTTCTTATTAACGCATTAAAACAAATTTCAAAAATGGATATGATTCTGAACTGATTAAAGAATACATTGCCATGAATGGACGTCACATTGAGCACCTCCTATGAACAGATGTTTCAGATCTAGATCTTGATGCATTTCACCTCCTAAAAAATATCGGATATTTTTAACACTCTGAAATATATACTCTATTTTGAAATATATATTTTACAAACTTACTGGCCTTTAAGGAACCCGGAGGTTCATTGCCGCCCTCATATAAGTCCGCCATTGGCAAGTACATCCTCAGCAAAATTAATCCATTCTCTATCATCATATCCCACCTCCCTTAAATTCATTTTAATATTATCTTCCCATCTACGTCTCGGCCTCCCTAAAGGTTTTTTCCTCCGGCCTCCCGACTAGCACTCTATATGCATTTTTGAATTCGCCCATATGTGCTACATGCCCTGCCCATCTCAACCGTCTGGATTTAATGTTCCTAATTATGTCAGGTGAAGAATACAATTTTGCAGTTCTGTGTTGTGTAACTTTCTCCATTCTCCTGTAATATTTTCATCCCTCTTAGCCCCAAATATTTTCCTAAGAACCTTATTCTCAAACACCCTTAACCTATGTTCCTCTCTCAAAGTGAAAGTCCAAGTTTCACAACCATCACAGAACAACCGGTAATATAACTGTTTTATAAATTCTAACTTTCAGATTTTCGACAGCAGACTGGATGATAAAAGTTTCTCAGTTGAATAATAACAGGCATTTCCCATATTTATTCTGTGTTCAATTTCCTGAGTATCATTTATATTTGTTACTGTTGCTCCTAGATATTTGAACTTCTCCACCTCTTCAAAAGATGAATCTGTTTTTATATTTCCATTTCGTACAATATTCTGGTCACGAGATATAATCATATACTTTGTCTTTTCGGGATTTACTTCCAAACCTATCGTTTTACTTGCTTCCATTAAAATTTCCGTGTTTTCCTAATCGTTTGTGGATTTTCTCTAACATATTCGCGTCATCCGCATAACAACAAATTTAACCCGTTCAATTCCAAACCCTCTCTGTTATCCTGGACTTTCCTAATGGCCTACTGAATGGACAAAGTTAAAACCTAAAGGTGATAGTGCATCTCCTTTCTTCAGATCTTGAATTGGAAACGCATCTGAAAAACTGACCTTTAACGAACTCTGCTGTACGTTTCACTGAGACACATTTTAATTAATCGAACTAGTTTCTTGGGAATTAGAATTGAAAGTTACACAACACAGAACTGCACGCATTGTATTCTTCACCTGACATAATTAGGAACATTAAATCCAGACGTTTGAGATGACCAGGGCATGTAGCACGTAAGCTATGGGCGAATCCAGAAATGCATATAGAGTGTTAGTTGGGAGGCCGGAGGGAAAAAGACCTTTGGGGAGGTCGAGACGTAGATGGGAAGATAATATTAAAATGGATTTGAGGAAGGTGGGATGATGATAGAGACTCGATTGATCTTGCTCAGGATAGGGACCGATGGCGGGCTTATGTGAGGGCGGCAATGAGCCTTCGGGTTCCTTAAAAGCCAGTAAGTAAGTAAGTATGTAAGTAAGTAAAGTAAGTAAAGTATTCTCATTAGAATTATGTTGTACCTTATCAATATTTTCATATGAATTGACGTTAGCATTAGATATCCTACTGTCATTTGTCTTATTAATTAAAAATATCTTAGCAGGGGCTCGCGATAGGAAAAGTTTGGTTGTGGCGCATGAGCAGACCTCTCATGCAGTGCCAACGTGATTCTTACTTCGATTTATTTTCGCGTGAAGGCAGATATTAGACAACACTCTGGATCCGCTTCACTTACAAAAGCAAGATGTCCATATATCACAGACACAATAATGCTACACCTTCTGAACAGGACAAACGGCAGTCCGCTGGGACCGGCGATAGAGAGACGTTCGGCTAATGAACCATCCAGTCGTGGAGAACAATGCCGGAAGTACTCCAGAAAATTATTCCCCTTCCCGTCATAATAAACCAGGGGGCTCCATGGTTAACCAGAGATGAAGCAACAAAGACCCCTATAGCAACCCTAAGCAGCTTATTTATTTAGCATTTCCTCTTGCGAGCATTTAAGTCTTGTTAGGCAGAAGTTAATTAAGTCTCCTAACTATACAATCTAGCCCTCCATACTTAAACGCTGGCCTCGAAATAATAAAAGAATTTAGAACAATAGCCACAGTTATACTCTCAACAAAGAGCACGTGGTCGACATGCAGATGGTTAGTTATGTGACGTCACATGAGAGGATGTCTTAGGGGAGAGTTGGATAGTATCGGACATCGGGTAATATGGGGCAGTGAGTTTCTATCATCTACAACCAGATGATAGTACCTGAATGACATGGTTACGTTTCTGTGATGTCGAATACAGTTACGTAACTACGTCATTCAGGTACTACCATCTTTGGTAGATGAAAGAAACGCGTTGTCCGATATTACCCGATGTCCGATATTACTCAATTCTCCCCTTTTTGTATAGTTGAACGATTCGGAATATTTTAGCCGCTACGGGTCGCAATGAGCTGAATTTTCCAGTCTTGTGGCTCAGACGCGAAACAAATGCTGTAATGCTTTAAATACAGGGTGATTCACAAGGACTTACCGCTACTTACGGGACTTATTTCCGAAGACATTCTGAGCAAAAACTGTCATATGAACATGTGTCCTATTCTCAATATTTTCAGATTTAAACTAATTTGAAGTTGTTAAAAAATACATTTTTTCTTCAGTTTTAAAGGTAAAAGAATCTTACAAATAGAGAATAAACTATTCAGAAGTGTACTTCCCTTCATTGACTAGTATACTTACTTATTTACTGCCTTTTTAGGAACCCGGAGGTTCATTGCCGCCCTCACATAAGCCGCCATTGATCCCTAGCCTGAGCAAGATTAATCCATTCTCTATCATCATATCCCACACCTCCAGGACAAACCATTTTAATATTATCTTCACATCTACAGTCTCGGCCTCCCTAAAGGTCTTTTTCCTCCGGCCTCCCAGCTACCACACTATATGCATTTCTGGATTCGCCCATACGTGCTACATGACCCCTGCCCATCTCAAACGTCTGGATTTAATGTTCCTAATTATGTCAGGTGAAGAATACAATGCGTGCAGTTTTGTGTTGTGTAACTTTCTCCATTCTCCTGTAACTTCATCCCTCTTAGCCCCAAATATTTTCCTAAGCCTTATTCTCAAACACCCTTAACCTATGTTCCTCTCTCAGAGTGAGAGTCCAAGTTTCACAACATACAGAACAACCGGTAATATAACTGTTTTATATATTCTAACTTTCAGAGTTTTTTTGACAGCAGACTAGATGATAAAAGCTTCTCAACCGAATAATAACACGCATTTCCCATATTTATTCTGTGTTTAATTTCCTCCCGAGTGTCATTTATATTTGTTACTGTTGCTCCAAGATATTTGAATTTTTCCACCCCTTCGAAGGATAAATCTCCAATTTTATATTTCCATTTCGTACAATATTCTGTCACGAGACATAATCATATACTTACCGTCTTTTCGGGATTTATTTCCAAACATTCTGATCACTTTACTTGCTGAAGTAAAATTTCCGTATTTTCCCTAATCGTTTGTGGATTTTAAAAAACATATTCAGTTTCATCCGCATAGACAAGAAGCTCATGTAATAAACAATTCCAAACCCTGTCTGTTATCCTGATCTTTCCTTATCCCATGTATTGTGGGTTCCTATCCGCACGGCATGGCGCGTCCTCAGGTTGCGGATAGAGGAGATTAATCCCTCCAGATATGGAGGGTAGCTGTGAATATATTGAATAATCAGTCGTGGACAGCCGATAAGGGGTGGTCCTCCAGTCTTGGGGGTTTGGCGAAGGGCTAACAACCCATCACCGTAAAAACAGCTTGTTACGAATCCCATACGTGCTACATGCCCTGCCTATCTCAAACGTCTGGATTTAATGTTCCTAAATACGTCAGGTGAAGAATACAATGCGTGCAGTTCTGTGTTGTTGAACTTTCTCCATTCTCCTGTAACTTCATCCCTCTTAGCCCCAAATATTTTCCTAAGCACCTTATTCTCAAACACCCTTAGCCTATGTTCCTTTCTCAAAGTGAGAGTCCAAGTTTCACAACCATACATAACAACCGGTAATATAACTGTTTTATAAATCCTAACTTAAATGTTTTTGAGAGCAGACTGGATGACATAAGCTTCTCAACCGAATAATATTCTGGGTTTAATTTCCTCCCGGGTGTCATTTTACTGTTGCTCCAAAATATTGACTGTAAATTCCATTACCCAAGAAAATAAAATCACTAAAATCGTACAGAACATCGAGCTAAAAAAACCTATATTACATCACCTTTCCCTAAGGGCAGATAATTGTGCGGAAAATATGGAATAATTCTAAGGTATACAGAGTGATTCACGAGGAAAGATAAAAAATTTAGGATGTGAATTCTGAAGTCATTCTGAGTAAAAAAGTTCGTACGAATATATGTCCGTTTTCGAACGGTTATGGAGATATGGCTCTTTGATTTCACAAAAACTTATGAGATTCCATTGTACTAACTCGCATTTAGAGACAGATAACGGACAAATTTAAAGTTTACATTCACGTATGCCTACTTACCTAATATTCTAGACATCATGGTCGATGTATTCGCACATTTTCAAAGGTACCTCCTTCTGCTTCAATGCACTGTTGCGCTCGGGCGTGAATCGTGCTCATCGCTCGGGAGAGTTGCACGTGGCAGTTCTTATGCCGCATCCAAAATACGGTCGATTAGCGCCTTTCTCGTTTCCTCGTTCTTTGCTATACCAAGTCTTTCACGCAACCCCATAGACAGTAAATATTCTTCGATATGGTACCCTTCTGTTCGGAAAGCGTCGTTCATATTCAGCGACGGCACGCAAGGTACTTCCATCGCACAAACCATAAACATAGACAATATCGGCGTATTCTGTAGTCGAAAATATATAAGGCATCTTGAAAAACACAACTTAACACTTCCGATAACTGTACGTCTATAACTACTGTACTGTAGGTAGCTGACTGACCTGCTGTGAACCGATAAGTGATAGCGTATTTGTTGTGACATTTGTAATGCCCCACCACCCGGTTTGTTTTCTTCCCTTATCTACATCGCTCACAATGCAGATTCCAATGTTACGTAATTCATTGAGATCTTGTCTCACGTCAGCAGCATATGGTAACGTCTGATTCACATTGGGGCGATACGTTTTACCTTAAAAATGCATCTAGCTCCGCCATCGTTCGAAAACGGACCTATGTTCATATGAACTTTTTA
This sequence comes from Periplaneta americana, assembly GCA_025594305.2. Lineage (NCBI taxonomy): Eukaryota > Metazoa > Arthropoda > Insecta > Blattodea > Blattidae > Periplaneta > Periplaneta americana. The sequence goes on along the minus strand of JAJSOF020000001.1, from coordinate 191,315,267 downwards.
CTCAAAATGGCCTAAGATATCGTATCCTAAATTTTTTACCTTTCCTCGTGAATCACCCTGTATAATAATGCATAAAAGTCCTGGCATTTAACAACGGTTTTAGTAACAGGGTATAATAATTTCTGTTTCATATTTTGTTCTGCGAGAAGAAATATGTTGCTAGACGTTATGCCAAAGTGTCCTTCATGCACCATCGTCTAACGCACACCAAAAACGTTTTCCTTACATTTTTATTGTACCTTGTTTTTTCACTATATCATGCAAGCTTTGCTTAATAATGTATAGTTGCCATGGCGATATTTTACATTACATAGGTACAATCAAGACATAGTTAAAAATGCAAAGGAAAAGTTTTTGATGTTGCTTTATAATAGTCGGCAAGTTGATTGAAATAGCGTCGACTGCAGTACAAAGTGCCCATCCATACGTGCGAGAGTAGGAATTATTCTGCAGTGTTGTAACTTTGTCGTGTAGTTCAGGAATTTGAGCTTGAGGACATTTAATTTTTTAACGAGACCTAGAAACAAAGGGATCTGATGCTCTGAGGAATTAAATTATGTGAAAACTGCATTCCACCTATGTCAGTGAGTGTAATTAAATATCTCGGCTTCTGTTACTGGGTACATTGACGACAGTTTTCTGGCAACTGTCCACAAACACTACGGGCTACACAGGACTTTGTTATCTGTGATGTCAACTTTACAGAAATAAAAAATAAAAGCGAAAATATTTTAACTATCTGAAAGGCATAGCAGACAATATTTCATTTCATAAAAGTTTCTACATAATAATAATAATAATAATAATAATAATAATAATAATAATAATAATAATAATAATAATAATAATAATTTCTTTATTAATTATTACTTATTTGACGTATTAAAGCCTTAATCAACATCATGGAATCAATGGTATGTTAACTGAAGCAAGATGTATAACACATTCGTGAGGACAATACGGAGTTTCAAATAATAATTATATAATTATAATAAAGCAATAGTACATTATGCAACGAGCCTATAATGGTAGTAATTAAGACGCGAGTATGTTCGTTTATGAAACTCGCTTGCGCTCGTTTCATAATTTTCATACGAGCGTCTTAATTACCATTATAGGCAAGTTTCATATGACTTTTTATGCTCGACCATATTTCTAACTTGAAATTATTCAGAAATATTCATGTTATGGTTATGTGGAACCAGTGGAACTGACCTGAATTGTGAGATGTGCGCAGACGCGAAAGTATTGATTTTTTCCGAAACACGAATGTCATTGACCTTGATATAGTCTAGAGAATAACATGAAGATTAAGCGTGATATAACCTGGAAATTGATTTAGAATTGAAAACCGAGATGACAAATTGAATTTATTTGAATATTATTTACAATTAACTCTAATTATTATAGTAACAGAACATAACCTTCTGCGACAGTATTAGATTTCCAGCCTCCGCGACTTTTCGCTAATTGTCTTTCGATTGCAAATCCGAGAATAATCGATACTTGCGGTTTTATAATGGTACAATCAGTACAAAGGTGATTTTTCATTGGCTAAACAACTGAATTATAATGAATAGGTGTACTTTAATGAGGTGCATTAAAGGGCATTAAAGGGCTACTACCATGTGTATAATTACTACATTTCGGCATGGTCGAGCATTAAATGTATATGCGAAACTGCCACTAAATTAATGAATAATTATTCAAGATTTTACTTTATATTCACTGAAATTCGAAATGAGATCGCCTGATAGTCATGTAGAAATCTAACCGGCATTGTAGTTCCTGCCAAACACGATTAAATCAGCATGGGTGACGGATATTATTGTTTCTCGGATTCGCTTTTTCAAGTGGTTTGGATCATTAATTCATACACTGTACACCCTTTGATTGATACAACACCATAAATAAAAGTACAGAGAAGAGAAGTCCGGGGAGCGTGGAGGCCTTGGTTTCCATCCTCCACTTCCGATCCATCACTGTAGAAAAATTCTCATTCGGAAAACTGCATTGTCGTTGGAAATTTGTAATACTGGAAGTAATTCTAACATATCGGGGGTAATTTCGTGAGGTTATAGTGGATTCTGCGAAGGAGAAAGGAAGTCAAGCGCACCCCAGACGTTAACATTCGGACATGTTCAACAGTGACACGTTGATTTTCATGGATACATATTCTCGCTTTATTGAGATTAAGAATAACAAATAATCGGTAGGTAACCACGGAAACCATACCAGCAGAAAAACTTGGAGTTATTCGTTCATAGCAATAATAACGATTGATCGGTAGGTAACCATGATAGCAGAGACAGAACAAACTCTGAGTTATTCTTTCACAACAATCATAACAATCGATCGAAAGTAACCATGACACCAGTGACAGGACAAATTCTGGCAGAGTTATTCTTTCACAACAATCATAACAACCGATCGGAAATAACCATGACAACAGTGACAGGACAAACTCTGGGAGAGTTATTCTTTCACAGCAATCATAACAACCGGTCGAAAGTGACCATGACACCAGTGACAGGACAAACTCTGGGAGAGTTATTCTTTCACAACAATCATAACAATCGATCGGAAGTAACCATGACAACAATGATAGGACAAATTCTGTGAGAGTTAATCTTTCAAAACAATCATAACAATCGATCGGAAATAACCATGACAACAGCGACAGGACAAACTCTGGGAGAGTTACTCTTTCACAACAATCATAACAACCGACCGGAAATAACCATGACAACAGAGACAGGACAAACTCTGGGAGAGAGATTCTTTTACAAAAATCATAGCCGATCGGAAGTAATCATGACAACAGTGACAGGACAAACTCTGGGAGAGTTATTCTTTCACAACAATCATAACAATCGATCGGAACTAACCATGACACCAGTGACAGGACAAATTCTGGGAGAGTTATTCTTTCACAACAATCATAACAATCGATCGGAAGTAACCATAACAGCAGTGACAGGACAAACTCTGGGAGAGTTATTCTTTCACAACAATCATAACAATCGATCGGAAGTAACCATGACACCAGTGACAGGACAAACTCTGGGAGAGTTATTCTTTCACAGCAATCATAACAACCGATCGAAAGTAACCATGACACCAGTGACAGGACAAACTCTGGGAGAGTTATTCTTTCACAACAATCATAACAATCGATCGGAACTAACCATGACACCAGTGACGGGACAAATTCTGGGAGAGTTATTCTTTCACAACAATCATAACAATCGATCGGAAGTAACCATAACAGCAGTGACAGGACAAACTCTGGGAGAGTTATTCTTTCACAACAATCATAACAACCTATCGGAAGTAACCATGACACCAGTGACAGGACAAACTCTGGGAGAGTTATTCTTTCACAGCAATCATAACAACCGATCGAAAGTAACCATGACACCAGTGACAGGACAAACTCTGGGAGAGTTATTCTTTCACAACAATCATAACAATCGATCGGAAGTAACCATGACACCAGTGAAAGGACAAATTCTGGGAGAGTTATTCTTCTACAACAATCATAACAACCGATCGGAAGTAACCATGACAACAGTGAAAGGACAAATTCTGGGAGAGTTATTCTTCCACAACAATCATAACAACCTATCGGAAGTAACCGTGACAACAGTGACAGGACAAACTCTGGGAGAGTTATTCTTTCACAACAATCATAAAAACCGATCGAAAGGTAACCATGGCAACAATAATAGAACAAAAGCTTGAAGAGTTGTTCTTTCGTAACAATTTATCAGTATACAACCATGACAACAATGACAGGACAAAAACATGGAACGTTATTTCTTTCATAACAATCATAACAAATGACTGGTCGGTAAGTCTAACAATGACAACGTTGATAGAACAAACACCTTGACAGTAATTCTTTCATAATAATCATAACACATTGATCAACAGATAATAATGGAACCATGATAGGACAAGTTAGGAGACTTATTCTATCGTTTAATGACTGTTTTATATCTTTATTACATTCCATTGTAAATGTAGCTATGTATGATGTTTAAACCTACCATAACTTTACGACACAGTTATAGGCTATACATCTGAACCGAAGTAATATCACTAATTTCAGGGAGTTATTGAGTTATTTCAAACAAACAAATTTAATATAATTTTGTTCGTTTTTACTTCCTTTTCGAAATAAAAACTGTTTTATATTAAACATTTCATAGCCTGTTTTGGGAAAGCCATTGACATAATTCTCAATATGATCAGTCAGATTAAAACAGCAAGTCATTACGATAACAAATTACTGAACAAATTTAGTTTTGTCCTCTAAATGTGCAGGTATTTGATCCGAACAAATTAGCATATTACAATTCCTTTTCAGAACGAAAAGTTACATTTGTTCGGATCAAATTTCTGAACATATAAAGGACAAAACTAAAATTATTTCAATTATATATTATCATAATACACACTGCTCTCTCAGATTTACTCAGCATAATGGGAATTAAATCAATGGCATTCCCAGAACACGGTATGAAATGTTTGTTATAAAATATTTTTTCTTCTCGAAAATGAAGCAAAAACAAGTAAAATTGTATTAAACTTTTCTACAACAGAACTGATTCACACATACATCGTGATTCTCAAGCAGCATTTCTCTCCATTAAAGATAAATTCAATTTAAATCCGATAGCCTCAGAAATAAGTACCAAACTCTCAAGATATAATAACCACATTTGTCTCTCTTGGATAAAAGGACATGATGGTCACACTGGAAATGAAATTCTCATTTCTTTTCTTTTTTTTTAAATCCTATAATAAACAAGTGTATATAAATCGTCCCTGCTGCTATATTCATCTAATTATCTTTTACCACAGTCATATTTATATTTAAATTTCAGTTCCTCGTTTACACAACACTTAACTATTTCATGTAATAAATATCGCATAGAGGTTAGCAGATGCCGAAAATATGAGAACAAACAGAATAGCTGAATCAGTACATTCTATGTGTTTATGTAGGGCAGTGTCTAACTTCGTGCTTACGCTTGTCAGCAAAATCCTAGACGTAACCTCAATACCGCTGTCAGCTTACTTGTTTAAACACATTATTTGTCAATCTAATTACACGATAAAATAAATTCCACTTTTATCAATTCAATCGCATGCACTCACTTAAATTCTTTGCTAACACACTGGAAATGAAAGAGCTGATGAACTGGTGAAATTAGCAGCCTCCAGGGAAGATGATTTTGCATACAAAAAGTGTCCTTTATCTGGTGCAAAGGCTGAGTATAAAAACAAATAATAAATATGTGGAATTCACAGTGGAAGAATAGTAATAATGGCTCAACCACAAGAGATCTATTCTTCCCCGATGTACATAGCCGCTTGAAGTGCACATTATTTATACCTGATTTCATACTCACACAATTTGTATCCGGCCATGGTAAATTTCTTTCATATTTCAGGAGATTTCACATTAATGTAGAGAACGGAAATGAATGCGTTTGTGGAAGTGAACAAACTGTAGAACATTTATTATTTGATTGCCCACTTTATGGATATAGGAGATACAGCGTCGAAATGCACCTAAATAAGTGTAATACGAGCTATAATAAGCCGTTGTACAACATTTTCAGTAGAAATTGTTGTCGAAAAGTGTTAATTAATTTTATTCACCAGATCAACAGAAAATTGTAAGTGTCAATATTGTTATTGTATTCTGTGTATTATTTAAAAATTTTAACCCTAAAGTAATACGAAATGTCCATCTGTGCCATGCTATAAAAGGGTGTGAGTAAATTACAAATTTAATTGTGTATGAAATATTTGTTTGTATGATTATGTCTGTATATTCCATATTGCTCTAGTATGTTTAATAATATTTGTTGACTTATGGACGCCAAATTCTATGTTATTGTTATTCTATTATGTTCTGTACTGACGGATATCATTATTTATGTATTTTGTATAATTAAGCGCTTTCTTTTATGATTGATGTAGACTTCACATGTGATTGTTGCTAGTTGTAACTGTCGTAAATACTGGGTGTTCAGTTCAAAATGTGTCATGGCTCGCGGTATGCCGTCATGTGGCTAGCCGATGAGCCTAGAGAATTCAATCTTCCTACACTTCCGCAGAGGTGTATAACTTAAGAGGCAGAGAAGTTGCATAGCAAGTACGGCGTTCATTCTGAAGAGTACGTACCGATACGTACGGTAACGCCGGTAGTGGCAGGAATGTGAACTGTTTGGAAATACGTACTGTCGGGATATGGGGAGAGGGTTAAGACGATTACTTACGTATTTGTTGACATTAACTTCGACGGTCAACATGGACACGGAGCATTTGATTTGTGTTGTGGAATGTTACCGTACGCAACCGATGATAACAAATACCCTGCGTACGACTTGCCGGCGCAAAACACAGTTCGAAAGAGGTTATGGTAGAACAGACCGTACAGACCGCCATCTGTTGCTACGACGTTCAAGTTATACCGTACACGTTCTCAAGTTCAGATTGAAGAACGCCTTAAATAATAGGCAACTTCTCTAACATATCAGCTGAAACTCGCTTCAAATCGGTGACCCAACAACAGTGACGTCATGACACACTTTGAAATGAACATCCAGTAGTAATATGCGTTACAAGAGCGGTATGTTGACGTTTTCATGTTCGAGGAAAAGATTGAAAAAGCGAAACGTAGTTGAGCTTTTTTAATTTCCGAGAACATGAAAACAAACATACCGCTCGTGTATCGTACATTATTTTGTGCGAAGATCGTTTATTACATACCTGAAAGAGGAATTTCTAATTAGTTGCAATGAAATCTCCGTCTTGGTTTCTGTTCAATGACGGCAAATTTGCAAAACAAATATATCTATCTTCAACATTGTTCCTATAAAATGTTTTCTGTGTTTACTATACTCCAGCAGGCCGTGATATACGTCTGTCTTTCTTTCCCACAGTCTATGATGAGTCTGGAATCTTGTTGATTTTTTCACGGCTTCTTTAATGTTACTTGCATTACAAATGCAGTAACTTTTGTGGTGTTGTACAGTTTACTTAATTTTTGCAAATATTTAAAAACAATAATTAACAGAGCAATTTAGGTGAAATTGCAGTGGTAAGTTTCCAATTTATAATTATTACTATGTTAAACGTCTCTAAAAATAATATGTTAAAAGCCTAAAGCAGTAAAATGGATATGACGCAAGCGGTAAGAATAGGGAAATTGTTATGTTGTTACGTTGGGAATACTGAATGAGTAACACTTAAATGTATTGATTTGTTCGGAAAGCAAGCAAATACGCACGATCTCGCACAAATTAAGTTTACATTTATCTTATTCATAACATCGACAGAAGAAAAATGTTAAACATGTATTTATATTATATTATCTCTACTTGATTGAAAACTTTAACCCTAATCTACTCATGTAAAATAGGTTTTTATGTGGAATATTATTATATATATATATATTATATATTATATATATATATATACACACTGTATATTTCAAAGAACAGTTCCTGCTATTAATAACATTACTTAAGGTTTATTCAGTATATTTTAATAGTATAGTATGAGCAGTAATAGTAGCAGCAGTAGTAGTAGTAATAGCGGTATTAGCAGCAGCAGTAGCAGTGGCAGTAGCGGTATCAGCAGGAGTAGCAGTAGTAGTAGAAATAATTATGCTGTATCAGAAACATTTATAGCAAATAGGAAGATGTATAAATCTTGACTCTGTTGCAGTCTGTTTCAGGTCAGTAAATAGGCTACCAAAAAACTGCCTATTAACAACCGTACAAATTATCGGAATAAATTATTGGTGGAAATTCGCTCCATCAAGTGTGATTTTACGGAAAAATTAACAAATAAAATAATGAGTGATTGCGAACAAAATGAAAACAAATCACTACGTGATGCGTTCTTAATTTGCATTCACATACAAATTAGTCCCGGTATTACAAGAGCAACAAACAATATTGCCAAGCGGATTGAAATGAGGCCCGGGGCTTGAAATTTTAACAAAATAATCACCCCGTACAATTATGAAAGGGACGAATTCTACATTTCCGCCTATTTGCGAAACAAAAAGACAGTAAAAAGTACAGTGTGTCATACCCACTTGGCTTGCTGTTATTCTGAACATTCAAATAGACGAATTTCAAAGTTGAAGATCAAATGAAGACATAACCGACAAATTGTAATTCATGTTTCAGGGAAAGGAAAATAATTTCAGGGGCATATTTCATTACACCTATATTTACTATCATAACCATTTGACTAAACAAGGATACAAGTTTATTCAGTTATTGGAAGCAATAATTTATTCCATGTTGAATCTTTCGTACACTACTTTTAACGACAAACGATAAATACACAAACTACACCAATACATAAACAAAATACACCCAAAACTTCAATACACACTGGAACTTGAAAATAATAACTCCATAAATTTCCTAGACATCACCATAACAAAAGTTGACAACAAACACACCTTCAAAATATACAGAAAACCAACCACCACCACCACACACATACACAACACATCTAACCACTCCACACAACACAAACATGCTGCATTCAGGACAATGGTACACAGATTACTCAACATACCCATGAGCCAACAACACTACAATGAAGAAGTGAACACAATCAAATACATAGCACAAGAAAATGGTTACAACCCAAACATAATAGACAACATCATAAGGAAGACAAAACAAAAACTCAATAAACACAAAAACACAACACAAGAAATACATCACACTAACATACGAAAACAAAAACACGCACAAGATCGCATCCTCATTCAGAAAACAGAAATACAACATAGCATACAGAATAGAAAACACACTACAAAGACATCTCAACACACAAACAACACAAACAAATAAATACAACCACACAGGCGTATACAAACTCACATGCAATAGTTGCGACAGTTTCTACATTGGACAGACAGGCAGATCATTCCAAACTCGATACAAAGAACACATTAAAGCAATAACCGGAGGACACAATACATCTACATATGCCGAACACATAACTAATGCTAACCACACATACAAAAACACATATACAGACATGGAGATCCTACACATACAACCCAAAAACCAAAAACTCAACACACTAGAACAATATGCAATATACAGACACACTAAAACACACCCCAATCAAATTCTCAACACACAGATCAATTTGAGAACACACACACTATTTGATACAACTCTTCGTCACACGAACGCACCCACACAACAGACAGCGAAGTTGAGATGGCGCCGAGATCTAGTAGGCTCTGAGGATGGTGTCAAGTAGCACCGAAACAGCTGTAAGCCGCACATGCTTACATAATTAACACGAGTAAGATCGCCATTTAATCAATTATTTATTAATAATTTATTGTTATATATAAATACTCTAAATTACCTTTTTCACCTGCATCACATATTTCAAGAATCTGGTGTTACATCTTTTTTCCGGTGAGATCTTCAATTTCATCCCCGCCAAGTGTGAGTGGAACTTTGTTATATTATTGATTTATTTTACGACGCTTTATCAACTAAAATGGTTATCTAGCGTATAAATGGTAGCAGTGTATGTCCTAGTGTAGCTATTCATCACACTAAGTTATTATTATTATTGTTGTTATCCAAACGCCCAGATGAGAATATTAAATTTTTTTTGTTCATGGGCATTAGAAGGAAAACGGTTGTTAACATATTGAAACCCTATTTTACCTTTGGTATATTAGGGTTGTAGTTTGTTACATGTGAAATACATTATGAGTGATAATACACAATTTTAAAGAATTAATAGTAGGTGTGAATCATAGTTACAATATAAATACACTAATTAGGAGACAGTAAACAATACTAAATACGTTATGCAATAATTACTTTCAGTTAAAACAAAATGAAATACAATTAGAAATTATAATCGACGGTGTAGAGAAATTGCAAGATTATTACATTAATATAATACTGAGCAAGGATTGCATGTGTTTTTATTTCCAGGTTTTGTTTTCAGTATCTAATTTCGTATACACAGGAGAAATTTAGTACTTTCTTACAAGTGTGAGAGGTCAAGATAAAGGGCTTCCGCATAAGTGTAGCATCGTGCAAGACGGCCTTCGTTTTCCGCATGCACGGCCAGCTTCGGCGAAAAAAAAACTAGCATCTGTAGCAAATCACATATTGATCAGGCAAGATGCGGGCTATTCCTTGGCCTATGGAAGTGTATGCATGGCCACCCCAGCCGACATAGCCAATTCCCAACCGGTGTTCCCGGCACTGGTACACGTAGTTCATTAACAAGAATTGGAGCTGAGGGGAGGGGGTGTTCTATTTGCTGGCTCTCCTCTGGTAACCCGACAGTTACAAGAATTTATGTGCAATATCTGCCCCCATCCCACCTCAATAATACGCCTGGCGAAGCTATACACCTCACGCTGTACTCAGTGAAATGGATGCGTGTATACAAGGCGGTGGAGAGAGAGCATTTGCTGTATGAAGGAGTTAAACCCAGGTTGCAAGCGAAAATTGCAGACGTTCTAAAAACAGAATGTTGATTATACTGCTAATAGAAAAACATGGCACGCACGGAAAGAGTTCGATGTTTCAACGAATAAAAAATTACCTTCTACAAATAAAACTTTCTAACATCTGAAGTTCGGTAATTTTAATTTCATTACATACGGACTGGGGAGTTGTTTTAACTTTGTACTTTTTTTTTTACACATCCGGCTTTAATTCACGATACGAAACATATAGGTCGTAAGGGGAAAGAGCTGGAAAAAGCTTTCGCTACGGAATTCATGGTTCTGTGTACAGTCATTGGATTCCAGAGAGATCAGGAATGTGATTTGAAAGGTTATGTGATAAGAACTACCAAAGAATTCTCTCTCTGTGATCGTATACAGAAGAGTGCAAACAACAAACTTTATAGTCGGTTACAAAATACAGGGACATCATTTTATTTTTACTTGCACTTTTATTGTACCTGCATTTCTGAATGTACTTCACTCCCACCCCTTCACTAATGTCCTTGCTCTCGTCAGACACACAAACTTACGGCCGCTGTTGCGTTCGAAGTCTTCAAGCAGTGAAGTAAACACTGCAGTGTATAGTGTGTTTCAGAAATATGGTTGCGTTTTCTATAGAAGAAAGAACCTATATTAATAATATCGTACTAAAAATTATATTCAAGAAACGATAAATTCAATTTCAGAGAATATTTCAAAATGTTTTAATAATATGCATAAAAGAATTGAAGCCTGCATTGTAATGAACGGCAACCATTTTCAGCAACTTGTTTAAAAATTCATATTAGCTTTTTTTGAATTGAGGTGGCTAGAAGCAAAGGAATGCTAGTGACATTTGTAATAACATGAGTTAAGTGCATCCAGTGTAAGCAAAAGTATCTAAAATTTTAGTGGCAAAGGGATATTTTAATCGCATAATACATTAAAATTTAAATAAAAATTTCACCGGTTTTACGAAAGCTTAAATATTTAATCCCCATTTTCTCAAAAGTAACTTAAGTGCACTTACAGCCCTTTACTTATGACCCCCTCAATTTAAATACACTCTCTATATTGTATGTTAACATCAATAATTAATATGCTAAATAAAGTAGACATTACATAACGAACATAGCCGCCTGAAAAGTTGAGTTTTTAGAAAAAAAATGTTACTACTCTACTGTATTTTGATAAATTCCGTAAAAGTGATGATCAAACTGAAAATCGTAATATCGTATTTCCCTACAACATAAATGGATACACTACTTTTCTCTCCTCCTATACCTAGTAAAATGATTTGTTTACATATTGCACTAGTAACATCAAACTCCTGTAATGGAAGGGGGCAACAGTGTTTCCGAGTATAGCCAGGTTAATATTAAAAATGTTGGTAAAAATAAAGTGATGTCCCTGTATATGAGCTACAATAGTAATATGCGTTACAAGAGCGGTATGTTGAAGTTTTCATGTTCGAGGAAAAGTTTGAAAAAGCGAAACGTAGTTGAGCTTTTTTAATTTCCGAGAATTGAAAGAAAACATGCCGCTTGTGTATCGTACATTATTTTGTGGGAAGATCGTTTATTACATACCTGAAAGAGGAATTTCTAATTAGTTGCAATGAAATCTCCATGTTGGTTTCTGTTCAATGACGGCAAATTTGCAAAACAAAAATATCTATCTTCAACATTGTTGCTTTAAAATGTTTTCTGTGTTTACTATACTCCAGCAGGCTGTGATATACGTCTGTCTTTTTTTTTCTCCCCAGTCTATAAATGCGAACTTAAAACAAACGGCTTCCTTAATGTTACATGCATCACGAATGCAGTAACTTTAGTGGAGTTGTAGAGTTTACTTAATTTTTAGCAAATATTTAAAAACAATAATTAACAGTGCAATTTAGTTGAAATTGCAGTGGTAAGTTTCCAATTTATAATTATTCCTATATTGAACCTCTCTAAAAATAATATGTTAAAAGCCTAATGCAGTAAAATGAATATGTCACTTAAGCGGTAAGAAGAGGGAAATTGTTATGTGCGTTACGTTGGGAATACTGAATGTGGAATTTTAGACTTACCGCGGATCGGTTTTGTGCGGAAACCAAGCAAATACGCACGATCTCGCACAAAAGAAAGATATGTTACAAAATAAACAGATAAGAGTTGTACATGTTACATCAATGTTGTCTGTTGCCATTTTTGTATAATTCAAGGTGTAGGTTTATTCATAACATCACGAGATTAAAAACTGTGACTGAAGGAAGAATCTATACTAATAATAAATCTGTAGCCGAAATTTTTCTGGCAATTTTCGATTTTCCAAATATAGTTGGTCCTAACATATATAATTAACCGCCCTGAAACCGAAAATCGCTTTTTTGAAATTTTTGTTTGTATGTCTGTCTGTATGTTTGTTACGCGATAATGGCTGAACCGATTTATATGAAAATAAGAATATAAATTAAGTTCGTTGTAACTTAAAATTTAGGCTATATGGCATTCAAAATATTTTATTTAAAAGGGGGGTTATAAGGGGGCTTGAATTAAATGAATCGAAATTTCCCCCTTATTATTGATTTTCATGAAAAATATTACATAACAAAAGTTTCTTTAAAAATAATTTTGCGATAAGTTTTATTCTATGAAAAATTTTGATAGGACTGATATTTAATGAAATAAATGAGTTTCAAAATTACAATAACAACGCCATCTAAGGAGGTGTAATGAAATAAAAAAAATGACTTTGTCTATAAGGAGCCTTGGACAACAACAATAGAAAGCTATGAAACATAACCTACAGAGAATGTTTCTGTGTTTGTATGAAGTAATATCGGAAGCTAAATTAACCGATTTGTATAATTAATTATTAATTCACCATTGGAAAGTGTAGTTTCTCTAGATGGACATAATGCTATAATGTTATTACAGTAACTTCTGAGTGAATCGAGGACAGGTAAGATTGAAATAGCTTCTTATGCACAGAAAACGTGATAGGCTATTCTGTACATTCGTTTCCTGTATTTCCTAAAATAATTTTTATGACCAAATGAGTGGTCTCTGGATCAAAATGATCGCATTTTAATTTTTTTTAATACAATTTAAATTAAGTAACATAATAAACGATTTATCCTTCTATCAAACACGAACGTTCCCTGGATCAAATGTCCTATTTTAATTATGTAATTACTTTATATTTATTTCTAACGGGTGCAGCGGAGCGCACGGGTACCGCTAGTACTAGAATAATACGCTACCACACTTCAAAAACTTGAGAGATGATACTGGGTAAACAGATTAGGTCTAATACACAAACCGCATATGATATATGATATACGCTATGATATAAGATGTATATGATATATGATATGATATATGGTATGAATAGACCTAAATAATAAGAGACGAAACGGAAAAAAAAAACCTTGGAGAAAATGGAAATAAATAAATAAATAAATAAATAAAATTAAATGAATGAAGGGAATGAATAAATAAATAACAAATAAATTAATACATTAAAAATAAATAAGTAATACAAAAACTGGAACTGACAATGAGACAGAACCATATTAACAGGTATTTGAAGTTTAAGGCGGAGTGCTCCAGTTTCTTGGAGCAGAGAGTGTCTGCAGCTGCGTCTGTTTACAACGGAAATAATAACGCGCGTTTAAAATTTATAAAACTGTAATTGCGCGCGAGTCGTGTTTGCGCGTCTTCACCTCCACTTGGAACCTACACAATTAAATGGGAGCATCAATGAACTGGGATAGAAACTGGAACGTATACAGACAGAGGCGTAACTTTGAAGCGAGCGTCGATTTGGTCTCCAAGCAACGATTTAGAAAAAGAAAAGACGACTGCAGAACAATATATGAGAAGAAGTTAACAGATGATATAACATCTACTGTAAAGCAGAGCAGTTTTGCTACAATTATTTCAAAACAATGAGAGAATTTTGTTTTTATCGTGGAATGAAGGCTGGGGTCATATGTAGTACCACGCGAGATACAATATCAAAAATAAACTAAACTAAATATACAATTAAAAACTAAACCAAAACTAAGTATGATATTAAAGAAAAATGAACTATAAAAGAAAGACGAAATGACAAAATATACTAGAAATTACTAGAAAATTTAAAAATAGACTAGACAATAATAATATAAACAGAAATAGATTAGAAAATAAACTAAAAATAAAAAATTAAATTAGAAACGGAAGACAAAATTTAATAATGAACTTGAAATAAGTTCCAACCAGAAAACGAACTAGACACAGACTGCGAAATGAAAACATAAAGCAGACAATAAATTTAAAAATAAACAAAAAACATACATAAATATAAAATTTATATATGAACCTGATGTAAGACCAAATTAGAAAATAATCCGTTCTTAAATGTGTATTGTAAGCGCTTCTTAACATTTAATAACGGAAAACTTGTCCTGCAGATAATCTTAATTTTGTATTGTAAGAGTTTCTTAACATATAATAACGGAAAACATGTCCTGCACATAACCTTAATATTGTATTATAAGAGCTTCTTAACATTTAATGACGGAAAACGTGTGCTGCACATAATCTTAAATTTGTATCGTAAGAGCTTCTTAACCTTTAATAACGGAACACTTGTCCTGCACATAATCTTAATTTTGCATTATGAAGAGCTTCTTAACATTTAATAACGCAAAATGTGTGCTGCACATAATCTTAAATTTGTATTGTAAGAGCTTCTTAACATTTTAATAACGCAAAATATGTGCTGCACATAATCTTAAATTTGTATTGTAAGAGCTTCTTAACATTTAATAACGGAACACTTGTCCTGCACATAATCTTAATTTTGTATTATAAGAGCTTCTTAACATTTAATAACGCAAAATGTGTGCTGCACATAATCTTAAATTTATTATAAGAGCTTCTTAACATTTAATAACGGAAAATGTGTGCTGCACATAATCTTAAATTTGTATTGTAAGAGCTTCTTAACATTTAATAACGGAACACTTGTCCTGCACATACTCTTAAATTGTATTATAAGCACTTCTTAAGATTCAGTAACGGAAAATATGTCCTGCACATAATCTTAATATTGTATTATAAGAGCTTCTTAACATTTAATAACGGAAAACATGTCCTGCACATAATCTTAATATTGTATTATAAGCGCTTCTTAACATTTAATAACGGAAAACATGTCCTGCACATAATCTTAATATTGTATTATAAGCGCTTCTTAACATTTAATAACGGAAAACTTGTCCTGCACATAATCTTAATTTGTATTATAAGTGCTTCTTAACATTTAATAACGGAAAACATGTCCTGCACATAATCTTAATATTTGTATTATTTATAACGGAACAGCGCTTTGTATTATTAACATTTAATAACGGAAAACATGTCCTGCACATAATCTTAAATTTGTATTATAAGAGCTTCTTAACATTTAATAACGGAAAACTTGTCCTGCACATAATCTTAAATTTGTATTATAAGCGCTTCTTAACATTTAATAACGGAAAACATGTCCTGCACATAATCTTAATATTGTATTATAAGAGCTTCTTAACATTTAATAACGGAACACTTGTCCTGCACATAATCTTAAATTGTATTATAAGCGCTTCTTAACATTTAATAACGGAAAACATGTCCTGCACATAATCTTAAATTGTATTATAAGTGCTTCTTAACATTTAATAACGGAAAACTTGTCCTGCATAACATAATCTTAAATTTGTCCTACATAATCTTAATATTGTATTATAAGCGCTTCTTAACATTTAATAACGGAAAACATGTCCTGCACATAATCTTAAATTTGTATTATAAGTGCTTCTTAACATTTAATAACGGAAAACTTGTCCTGCACATAATCTTAAATTTGTAATCTTAATATTGTATTATAAGCGCTTCTTAACATTTAATAACGGAAAACTTGTCCTGCACATAATCTTAAATTTGTAACATTTAATATTATAAGTGCTTCTTAACATTTAATAACGGAAAACTTGTCCTGCATAATCATAATCTTAAATTTGTACCCATATTATAAGTGCTTCTTAACATTTAATAACGAAAACTTGTCCTGCACATAATCTTAAATTGTATTATAAGCGCTTCTTAACATTTAATAACGGAAAACGTGTCCTGCACATAATCTTAAATTTGTACCCATATTATAAGCGCTTCTTAACATTTAATAACGGAAACTTGTCCTGCACATAATCTTAAATTTGTATTATAAGCGCTTCTTAACATTTAATAACGGAAAACATGTCCTGCATAATAATCTTAAATTTGTACCTTAAATTGTATTATAAGTGCTTCTTAACATTTAATAACGGAAACTTGTCCTGCACATAATCTTAAATTGTACCCATATTATAAGTTTAACATTTAAAGCGCTTCTTAACATTTAATAACGGAAAACATGTCCTGCACATAATCTTAAATTTGTACCCATATTATAAGTGCTTCTTAACATTTAATAACGGAAAACGTGTCCTGCACATAATCTTAAATTTGTACCCATATTATAAGTGCTTCTTAACATTTAATAACGGAAAACGTGTCCTGCACATAATCTTAAATTTGTACCCATATTATAAGCGCTTCTTAACATTTAATAACGGAAAACGGGTGCTGCACATAATCTTAAATTTGTACCCATATTATAAGCGCTTCTTAACACTTAATAACGGAAAACGTGTGCTGCACATAATCTTAAATTTATATTATAAGCACTTCTTAACATTTAATAAAAAACTATTGCACATAATGTTTAAAATTTTATTATTATTATTTTATTATTATGAATATAATTATTATTATTATTATTATTATTATAAAATTACTATTGGCACAAGTTTTATTATTATTATTTATTATTATTTTATTAATTCATTATTATTATTATTATTTAGGCCTAATATTATTTGCAGTAAAAACTGCCTAAAATTTTAATGCCTACTTTCTATCATTATGAAGCCTAGTTGAGGTGTCTAAAAGTTTATTAATGACCTAATGTCCGAAGTTTATTTGTAAAGTATATAAAATATAATGTACAGTTTTGCAGACACCATTACGGCACTAAAAGTTTTTTTTTTTTTTATCATTTGAACGGACTCAACGTACCTATCTTGTGCGATAAACTTGCTAGAACGCTGTACGTGTTAGGAAAAGAGTGAGGTAGGGTACTACACCTCATTCTTTCTTCTAACGGAGGCATCTTGCGGCAACAGTGTACTAGCCAAGACACATAAGACCAATGCTGTTTTCTTAAGCTGGTACACTCTATAAAGCACAATTGACCAACAATACTCAAATGCCGAGAGTAGGAAAAAAAATTGAAGATGTGAGTTTCCGCAGCGCTGTCCGACCTCTGCTTGTGAACTCAAAAATCGCGGAGGGGGGAAGTGGGGGCGTGTAGGCATGAAAATGAAAGCGGAACATATGCAGCGAAGAGGAAATTAACTGCTTAACGTGTTCCGTGAGGAGAATGCGTCACCCAGCCAGCTGTCACAAGATTCTTCGGCTTCCCAGACATGCCGCTCGCACAGTTCACAAGGAAGAAGTCTAACATACAATCTACATTTTGAATTGTTTTCATTCAAATGTGCGGCAAATCAGATCTGAGCTTAAAACGTGATTTCCAAGTCGCGGTGAAGAAAACTGTTTAATATTAGATACACAGATAAACTAATAGACCAACAAAAAGCAGTCATAAAGAGGATAGGAATGGCAAAGGAAGCTTTTTATAGAAAAAGGAGCATCTTCTGCGGACCTCTGGAAAAAGGACTAAAAAAGAGACTAGTGAAGTGCTTTATGTGGAGTGTGGCGTTGTAATGGGGGCAAAACATAGGTCATTACGACGAAGTAAAGAGAAGCGACTAGAAGCATTTGTACTTCGGTACATCATAAATAGACTTCGTTGAATTGCCACACGCACCATGCAATCAGGTTGCCGATGTACGGTAGTATAGAGGAGTTGGGCGACCTCCCGGTCTCGTAGTATAAGCAGTTCATGTTAAGAGTTGTATCCGGTCCAAATAGATAGAGCAGGTACAGCTAATGTATACATAAGTAAGCACTTGGTTTTGCATTACTGTAATTGGAATAGTCAAAGCTTAACATTTGTTCAGTGCAGACAAGAATTCAATCAAACATGCTACAATGAGAGTGTTGCTGTGCCAAATAGTTGCCCCTGGAATACCCTTACCCCCACAGCCAGTCTTGACCCGTTGGGGAACGTTGTTGGATGCTGTTAATTATTATGCAGAACATTACGGCAAAATAATGGAGGTAATTGATGCATTGGATAGCACAGACAGTTCCTCTGTTGCAGCTGTAAAATCGTTGTCTTCTGAACAGCTATTGGAAGATATTCTGTTAATTGATTCTAATTTTAAAATCGTGTCCAAAAGCATCATTCTGTTACAATCGTCTAAACTATAACTCTCAGAAGCCCTTAATATAGTGGATAAAGTATCACAAACCGTTATCCAAAATAACAATTCACTAATGTCAGAAAAAGTGAAATGTAAGTTTGAGAAACATTAGTGCTAAAAATTCTGCCTATTCACAACTACGTATTATAAATGATGTACCATCAGGTCACGACAAGACGTCTGAAGTTGGTGTACTAAAAAGTAGTGACTTTCAAATATGTACGTATTACATCGTGTGATGTTGAACGTATATTTTTCCAATATAAAAACTGTTTGAGTGACCATCGGAGGAGGTTCACTTTGCAGTCGCTCAAAACGTACGTAACTCTTATCTGCAATGCACATATTCAAGGATGATGTGAAAATATTACATTAAATTTTAAGAGTTAATATATTTCACTACAAAATAATTGTGTATTTATATGTTTAGACATTTCCTACTTCAATGATCATTCATTATATTTCTTGAATGCAGGATACAGGTTTTATTGTAACCGGAGTATACTGCTCAGTGTTTACATTAGAGGCATACTCTATCCTTTCCACGCCTCCTCATACAGTCTATACTGCGTGCATAGTAAACCTTACGGTTCTCGTGGCAATTCCACGAAGTCTAATCATAAATAATATAATATGATATGCGTAAGTAATCACTTAGTGATTCAAGACGGCGGTCATCCCGTCGGATCCCGGCCACTTAGTCACTCGTAATGAGTGCACCTCTGTACATAGTGCGTTGGACATTGTGCCACTGTCACATATTCTGTGACACAGTGTACATGAAGTTAGGCTACCAAAGGGAAAACTGAGAAGTAGAATTTAAACTAAGCCTAAAATATTCAAAGTCCTATAATACATTTTAAAATTCCAAGATGATCTATAATACACTTGGAAGGAACTTAATGTAGATTCCTTCAATTTTTTAAAACCAAGTATTCAAATTATTAATGTTCTACCCGCCGCAACAAATTAGGTATACATTAAAGCACTCTTTCTGGAAACTAAACAAGATATAATCCATTCTCGCTTAGTTAAATACGAAATAAAGCATTCTGTACTCACCATTAGGCGGGAATTCGTAGAAATAGGCGGACCTCGGACTAAGACAGCTGAAACAAAAATAAAGAGAGATTATTTTAAGCTTCTATTTTATTATTTGGTGTAATATTCAATCAAAAGGGTATGATAGGGATGCAAAGAGAGATAGAAAGAGGGAGAGACAGAGAGAGAGAGGAGAAGAGGGGGAGAGACAGAGAGAAAGAAAGAGACAGGGAGAGACAGAAGGGGGAGAGGGAGACAGAGGGACGGAGAGAGGGAAAGACAAAGAGACAGAAAGACAAAGAGGGTAAAAGGATGGGGAAAGCATTGGTTCCCCTTCCACAGTCGACGGGTATTGAATGACGTCTCCGTGATTCGTCCACAACCATGTAGCGGATTACAACAAACTGATGCTGATGAACAAACTGACAAAAGTATTTGCAACCACAATACAAGTAATTATAACGTTAAACTTAACCAATGATTTCGGATTAAAAGCATTACATATACAGGGTGTTAAAGTATCCAATATTTTAGAAGGTGCTAGTATGCATCAAAACAAGAAAAAAAATGTTTAATAAACATGGGTCCTATAACACATACTTCCTCAGATCTGAACACTTGTTCATAGGAGGTGCTCAATGTGACGTCCATTCAAGGCAATGCATTTCTCTGCCCTACAATACAGCAGGCTACCAGGTAATCATACTGATACGTCGCAAGGAATACTGAAAACAAAAGTCTGGTTGCGGATATGAGCGAGGTTCAGCAGAGATGATGTTGTGAATTTTCGTAATCAGCATGTGTGGGCTGGTGAAAATCCCCATGCAGTTGAAGAAACGAGGCATCAGCACCGATTCTCGATCAACGTATGGGCAGGCGTTCTTGGCGATAGATTAAGGGTCATACGTGCTACCATAGAGATTAACTGGGGCTCGTTATCAGGACTTTCTTACTAATGTATTGCCTACCTTGCTGGAGTATGTGCCATGCCAGCAAAGACTACAGATATGGTTCATGCACGATGGTACACCAGCACATTTTTCCGCAATGAGCGTGAACACCTGACGCTGACATTTCAGGACCGCTGGTTTGATTGGAGAGGCCTCACACCTTGGCCTGCTCAAATCTAAATACCCTAGATTTTTGGTTATCAAGAACAACCAGGTCAATTTCAAAGAGTGCGTGATTCCTTACGCCGAAGGGCAAAGAATGCATTTCCATGTATGGACATCATATTGAGCACCTCCTATGAACAAGTGTACAGATCTCAGAAAGTATGTGCTGTAGGACCCATGTTTATTAGACATTTTTTTCTTGTTTTGATGCATACTAGCAATTCCTAAAATATTGGATACTTTTTAACACCCTGTATACTGATACGTACACGAATACAATAATAAAAAAATACACTCAAAATGAACTATTTCTGAATTGGTTAAAGTGAACTGAGAATACTAAATGTTTAAACAAACCATATTGTTGTAGGTTTAGCAGCTAGAGATACTTAATCGGGAATAAAATTGCTTAAGTACTTTCTTCAAACAAACAATGATCTTGTATCAAATGGTATTTAGGCCTGTATAATACTACAGGGATATCATTTTATTTTTACTTCAATTTTTATTGTACCTGAGTTTTTTAATGTACTTCACTCCCACCCCTTCTACTAGTAAACTTCCAACACAACCAAGGCCGCGTTCATGCAGTCAAGCAGTACTGAGTATAGTACGTTCCAGAAATATGTTCGCGTTTTCTAGTGACGAAACAGCTTTCAATATTGAATCATATTTTCGCACAGGTGCTGCCGTCCGTTTGCCTTCGTCGCTTCTCGATTTTCCCCATCTGCTTCTGCTCACGCGGCTGAAAAGGCTAGTGGCTGGGCTGTCTTAGTCTTTTCTGAAAACATTAATTTCTGTTAGGAATTGGACGTCTACGTAATATTATGCAACTGTTTAAAATAACTTAAATAAAAGGGCCTCGTTAAATAATTGTCAAGTGATTTCACCTTTCTACGATCCTCCGACATAACTACTTGGACGGACAGTAGATAGCATGTCTGAGTAATTTTATTTTTTCGGATCGGACAGAAGTGAAGTTTGAATTTACAGTACGTAAGGTACGTTTTTACAGAGTAGGTACAGAATTATTTCAACATGAGTTATTAGTACGAAGGACGAAACTGGTAATTGGAATTAGGCACAATAGTCTATAGTGCGATAATATGCACAAAAGGACTGAACCCTCTATCGAAATGAACGGTCACCATTTTGAAAAAATGTGTTTAAATATTCATATTATGATTATTTTTCAATTTAACTTCATTCTCTATATTGTACGCTAATGTACTGTAGACAGTATAATATACACTGCAGAATGAATACGTTCGCATGGATAACTCAGTTCGTGAGTAAAAACACTTATTGTTAATACTGTACTGTATTTTGATTACACAAAAACTTAATGAAAATTATCAAACTCGAAATTGCGATATTTCCTAGTTTACGTAAATGGATTAACTACTTTTCTTCCCTCCAATACCTAGTAAAGTGATTTGTTTTTATTTTACGCAGTATCATCGAACTCCAGTCGTGGGAAGGGGTAGCAAAAGGTATAGCCAGGTTAATATTTAAAATGTTAGTAAAAATAAAATGATGTCCCTGTAGGCCTATATGTTAAAATTAAGAGGAGAGACACGCCATTGGTCTGCAAAAATTTTGTGAAAATCATTTCTTTTTATATCTCAGCTACTATAAAACCTAATAAACAGAATTTTCATGCTTAATATTGGCCTAGGTTACGAATAATTTCAAGGAAAAATTGTTCCGGGGCCGGGTATCGATCCCAGTACCCTTTGCTTAGCGCACGAATGCTCTAAGGACTGGACTACCCCAGGAACCATATACGACACCGTCACATTTTTTTTCTTTATATCCACACAACTCAAATGAGGCTAACAAGATTCCAGAGCCCAACTTTGAGTGCACTCAAATTCTGTGTGACTTGCGTTAACAGAAAGCCACAATTTAAGTCACACAGAATTTGTGTGCACTCACTGTTTTTACCGTTGCTTACTTACTTACTGGTTTTTAAGGAACCCGGAGGTTCATTGCCGCCCTCACATAAGCCCGCCATTGGTCCCTATCCTGAGCAAGATTAATCCAGTCTCTATCATTATATCCCACCTCCCTTAAATCCATTTTAATATTATCTTCCCATGTACGTCTCGGCCTCCCTAAAGGTCTTTTTCCCTCCGGCCTTCCAACTAACACTCTACATGCATTTCTGGATTCGCCCATACGTGCTACATGCCCTGCCCATCTCAAACGTCTGGATTTAATGTTCCTAATTATGTCAGGTGAAGAATACAATGCGTGCAGTTCTATGTTGTGTAACTTTCTCCATTCTCCTGTAACTTCATCCCTCTTAGCCCCAAATATTTTCCTAAGCACGTTATTCTCAAACACTCTTAACCTATGTTCCTCTCTCAAAGTGAGAGTCCAAGTTTCACAACCATAAAGAACAACCGGTAATATAACTGTTTTATAAATTCTAACTTTGACATTTTTTGACAGCAGACTGGATGATAAAAGCTTCTCAACCGAATAATAACAGGCATTTCCCATATTTATTCTGTGTTTAATTTCCTCCCTAGTATCATTTATATTTGTTACTGTTGCTCCAAGATATCTGAACTTCTCCACCTCTTCAAAAGATAAATTTCCAATTTTTATATTTCCATTTCGTACAATATTCTCGTCACGAGACATAATCATATACTTTGTCTTTTAGGGATTTACTTCCAAACCTATCTCTTTACTTGCTTCAAGTAAAATTCCCGTGTTTTCCCTAATCGTTTGTGGATTTTCTCCTAATATATTCACGTCATCCGCATAGACAAGCAGCTGATGTAACCCGTTCAATTCCAAACCCTCTCTGTTACCCTGGACTTTCCTAATGGCATACTCTAGAGCAAAGTTAAAAAGTAAAGGTGATAGTGCATCTCCTTGCTTTAGCCCACAGTGAATTGGAAACGCATCTGACAGAAAGAAACCTATACGAACTCTGCTGTACGTTTCACTGAGACACATTTTAATTAATCGAACTAGTTTCTTGAGAATACCATATTCAATAAGAATATCATACAAAACTTCTCTCTTAACCGAGTCATATGCCTTTTTGAAATCTATGAATAACTGATGCACTGTACCCTTATACTCCCATTTTTTTCTCCATTATCTGTCGAATACAAAATATCTGGTCAATAGTTGATCTATTACGCCTAAAACCACACTGATGATTCCCAATAATTTCATCTACATATGGAGTTAATCTTCTCAAAAGAATATTGGATAAAATTTAGTATGACGTCGACGGAAATGAAATTTCAATTAAATTTATTTCATAAGCAATGACTAGGGCTAGGATTTTGATGAAATTGCATCTTTTTTTATGGTATGCCAGAAACATAGCTGCTTTAGTATTTATGTGTTATGTGATAAACTGAGTGTTTTAAGACATATTTGTTAGGGAATTTTTTTGCATTGTTTGCCTGTTTCAACTCATAAGAGCATCTTTTGTTTTATTCGGTCGTTTTTTAGGCATTTTCATTTGATTTTGGCCATAAATCTCCATTATTAATGTAAAATAATGTCTATTTTCTTTGATAGTTTCTTTACATATTTTGTTCATTAATAGGTACTCATTATTTTGTATAATATTTTAATCGTATTTCTACACAAATATTGCCATTAAAACGTAGTACACCCCACATAATGGATCAGTCCAACCACCCCTTCAATATAGACTCCTCTATACCTGCTAATTCCGGATAAGAGTGGCCTTGTGGTAGATTATGCGGAAACTAAAAGTAAAGTAAGGCCATGGTGCTACAGCCCATGAAGGGCCAAGGCCGACCAGTCACGTCCACATGCCGACGCAGAGGTGAATGATCATACATGGGAACTACATCAGATAAAATAATTAATTAAAGTGTACTACTTAGAAAAAATTATGTAAAATTTAATTTAATTACTAGTCTAAATATTAAATAGTACAAGACCTCTTTTCCTACTAAGGCAATTATGTAAGATCAATTTTTAGGGCATTTTAAGGGCATTTTTGAAAGACTTTTAGGTCATAAATGCATTGTTTTTAGGACATTTTTTCAAGATTTATAGGTGATCAAAATCCTAGCCCTAGCAATGACCAAGCAACATGATTGAAACAAAGGAATCACAAAGATGATAAAGTAACACAAGTGACCGAAGTGCTGTACCAAAAAATTCGTGGTACGGAAATGGCCTATTACCGAAAACGCTGTACCAAAAAATTTCATGGGACCCAAATGTCTTATTTACCTAAATGACCTAGTAGCAAAAATGAAAAGTGACCCAAAAAGATGGACCGAAACAGTCTGAAACGGCCCCGGGAAGGATTAGACCAATGGAGAAAGTCCATGATCGCGATCTTCCGGCTTGTAGCCTCAATGCTAATTAGACACATCCTTAATCAAGTCTTCATTTAGGAAGCCCTGTGTGACACGAAGATACCGGGCACAGAGGCAGCGTATATTATTCCTGATTCCCTAATCCCTTATCCGACGCCTCCACTATGCAAGAGGCTATAACTATACAAACTACTACACTAATCGACGTATAGAACATACCGGTTATTATCAGTATTATCATCATTATCACCACTGCCATCCCTCTGAATTAGTGTAGCAAATAGAACAGCGTGTGTGTGTGTGTGTGAACCATCAATTACATAATCAGTAGTTTGACGCACTAATACGCGGTGAGGCGACCCCATTTCCCGGCCGGGATGGTTAACCACGATATACGAACAGCACTGGCGGCCATCTCACGGATAGCAGCCAATAATTGTGACAATATAATCTCAATAGAACCGCCCGCGATATTTCTGGGGGCGAAACTGACTGCCATCCAAATATTGGCTGCAATTTGTCTCGTAAAATATGATGAATACGAGCAATGATAACCGAAAGCTACGGGGACGAGAAATGGAAAACTGGGACAGATACACGACTCTGACAGAATCTGTGCTAGAATATTATTAAATTATGCACCCAGTATCGTTTTTCAGCAGATAAAAAGCACAACAAATAATTAGAACAATAATAATATTCCTCATCGTCATCACACAGTCATGGATCTAGTCTAAAGGACTGTTCTGGTCCATCCAGCAGAGTGCTGCATTGGAGTTAAATCGCTCGCTTGAACTCGGTCGAATGTCGCACGCTCGAGTGAGATAAGATCGGTCGTGATACGCTCGTAATAAATAGAAGCACAGTACAAGGTCATCTCACCGACATGTCTTATCTTGTATGGAAGGCGACAGATAAGATACACATGTTTTGCTCACACGGTAAAAATAAGGCTTTATTTTCTGCGTTTATGACAAACGTTTAATGGAACGTACCAAAACAGGAACATGAAGTTATAAATAAAACTAGTGGCTTGTGCAGCAAATGCTGCTGCAAACTAAGTTCGTTAGACGTTCAAATAAAAATTTTTCAGATTTATTTTCAGTGAAGAATACTTGTCTTTTTTATAGTTCTTTGCTTCCATAATAATGAAACATACTCCCTCTGAATGGATTTTTTTAGGCCAAATACTTTTTCTTGAACCTATCCAACTTCAGTTTTTGAGTTTCAACGCGAAAACGCAAGTATCAATGTCAGGACGATAGCAGTAGCTATTTCAGGTCATTGTGGATTGTACGCAAAAGTTAAAAAAATGTCAGGTTTGCTAAGCTTTCGAACAATAGCATTTTCGTATGGCTACTGCATGTAGAACTTGAAATGTAGAGCGTAAAATCATTTTATCCTACTAAGAGATCTTGCTGAAATGATCTGGAGACTACAAAATTTTCTAGGCCTCTTATTTTATCAGTAAGTAATACCGTTTTATCTTTCCTTAGGAACTATAATTTTTGCGCTCTCTGGAGCCAATACTGAAGACAATGACGCATATCAATATCTACACTACACCGTCATTAAATATATGAAAAAGACCCAACCCCACTGGGTTAATAATTATAAAAATATTTGATTTTTAATAATAATAATATTACCTTACTTAAGTTTTGTAATTATATATAGCAGTCACTCAGTAAATTATAGAAAAGAAGATCTAAATTAAGATATTCTCTACATTTACTTACATAACCTCAAAACGTTTCACTTTCATGTCATCAATATAGCATCAATATTATGTACAATTAATGAAAAATAGACGCATCATGATATTAACTATAATAATATTTAATTTCTAATGGTAATAATGTCATCAAACCACCTCAAGTTTCGTAGATTTGAATATCCAATACACAGCTGTACTCAGAAAATTGTTATACACTGCAGAATCAGTTTTTAATAACAAATTGAATTGAGCTCTAAATATGTCGGCAATCTGCAGGTCATGGCCTTCGTGTAATAGCCTATTGTTTATTGTAGTGTGTGTTTTGTTTTGTTCTGAAATTCAATCAAGTCGGCCGTGATTCAATAAAATTAGTTCTCAAAACTGACAACAGATGGATTTTGGAAAATAGGAAAATTATGTAGGAAAATTGACATTTCACTGAAAACTATTACTTTTCCGAAAAACTTTGGATGCCAGGCATGAAAATGAAGGGTCACTCATTAAAATCCGTTCAGCCGTTTTCCCGTAATTTCCATTACCAGTTCAAATTATGCACATAGATAGTATGAAAAATTTCGATATACAGTTATTATTGCTAATTAATAATTATTCAATATTTGATTTACCACATATATAATATGATAGGTCCATACATAGTGTTCCGCCTATATACTGCGACAATGTAGAAACGTTTTACAAAATATTATTGATATAGCAGTAGCTTAATAACAATATTAGTACAGAGATAACGTCACAGAAAATATAATAAAACGAATAATCATGCTGCACAACTGTTACAGACGCAAAGATTGATACACTAATTATTAGATATTATTATTATTATTATTATTATTATTATTATTATTATTAGAAAACTTGATACATTTCTTGCATTATCGTGATTGTGTTCTCCGTTTATAATAATTACATTTTACATCCAATAACATCTATCAGATGTGGCAAAAACAAAATCACTCCTGTGTGTGGGGGGGACATTTACCTACAACATTTATATTACATTTTAAAGCAAGTTTTGTAGTTGTACTGTGGAGAGGTTAGTTAAACACTGCAAAGTTTTGAAATGATAAACATCTATGATGTTACTACACAGTTCATCACTGTATCAAGAATGAATGGCTAAAGCTCGGCTTATACCATTGGAGGATTTATCGCTCGCGACAATTTTACCCATCATGCATGTGCGCTACCTATCGGATTATGCTATGAATTACTTGGCGCTCGAGCGAAAACGTCCGATGCAGACCTCTGCCATCCAGTATTCTTCTAATAGTTTTCTTGTTGGATGGCATTTCAAAATTAATTGAATAACCTCTTTGTTTCAACATGCAGTCTCCATTTATTCCTATAATAGTGGATTTTGTCAAGAACTGGCTCAACTTTGAGTTCCGACAATATTTCTATGTTTGTTTTGTGATCCTACAATGTATATTTTGCACTCCGTCTCTTGATTTTCAGTTCAGCTGCATTGATGAGGGAATCATTTCTTTTTCCCCCCATAGCCCAGCTCTCATACCTAACCAATAGTGTAGGTTTTGTCAAAGTGCCATATATTTTTAATCTTGTTTGTTTCTGGCCTGGGAAGATTTTAAGACTATTTATTTTAAGAAATGTCATGCTCTTCGATGTGATACACTTCTCACTCAGATAAGACACTGAGCATCATCTATACTAATAATAAGTAGCCGAAATTTTTCTGGTAATTTTCGATTTTCCAAAAATAATTGTCCTAACATATATAATTAACCACCCTGAAACCGAAAATCGCTTTTTGAAATTTTTGTTTGTATGTATGTCTGTCTGTTTGTCTGTATGTTTGTTACCTTTTCACGCGATAATGGCTGAACCGATTTCGATGAAAATTGGAATATAAATTAAGTTCGTTGTAACTTAGATTATAGGCTATATGGCATTCAAAATACGTTATTTAAAAGGGGGTTATAAGGGGCCTGAATTAAATAAATCGAAATATCTTTATTATTGATTTTTGTGAAATATGTTACATAACAAACGTTTCTTTAAAACTGATTTCGGATAAGTTTTATTCTCTGAAATATTTTGATAGGACTGATATTTAATAGATAAATGAGTTTTAAAATTAAAATAACTGCCATCTAAGGCGGTGTATTGAATTAAAAAACAAATGACTTCGTCTATAAGGGGCCTTGGACACAACAATCGAAAGCTATGAAACATAGCCTACAGACAATGTTTCTGTATTTGTATGGTAATATCGGAAGCTAAATTAACCGATTTGTATAATTAATCATTATTTCATCATTGGAAAGTGTAGTTTCTCTGGATGGACATAATGCTATAATGTTATTACAGTAACTTGTGAGTGAATTGAGGACAGGTAAGATTAAAATAGCTTCTTATGCACAGAAAACTTGATAGGTTATTCTGTATATTCATTTCCTGTATTTCTTATAATAATGTTTATGAACATATTCATTTTTATCTCAGAGAATTAACGAACAACAAGTGTATTGATTTAGTATGCAGTAATAACGTTAGCTTAGCAATCCATTATTTTATAATTCAAATTTTAACTATGCTCAATTGAATCGTGTTAAAATACATAAAATACATATGCAATAAATGCAATGCAAAGAAATGGGTAAACCAAGCAGATTATGTTGCGCTGTTGTAAAACGAGATTCAAGAGCTCCCACAACAAATTGAAAACTTTCTAATTCAGTACATCCGTTATCAACACACTTTTTCATAATATAATAAATATAATATAATATAATATAATATAATATAATATAATATAATATAATATAATATAATATAATATAATAATAAATCTGTAGCCAAAATTTTTCTGTTAATTTTCGCTTTTCCAAAAATAATTGGTAATAACAATAAACATGTTAAAGGGATTTTCATTGCACCAAATGAGGGGTCTCTGGATCAAAATGATCGCATTTTAATATTTTAAATACAATTTAAATTAAGTAACATATTAAACGATTAACCCTTCTATCAAACACGAATGTTCCCTGGATCAAATGTCCTATTTTAATTATGTAATTACTTTATATTTATTTCTAACGGGTGCAGCGGAGCACAACTAGTAGGTAAATAAAGGTAATTTATCTGCTCTATTACAATTTATTACTATTTTGCCCAGGAATTCCTTCCTTTGAAGGTTAAGTTGTAATTTTGATTAATTTATTTCTTTATTTATTATTAATAGTAATATGCCAGCCAATAGCTATTACCCAAGAATGTAATAACACAGTAATAACACAACAATAATAATGAAAATTATACAAATTAAGCCAAGAATATAATAGCACAATAATGATAATAATAACACAACAATAATAATGAAAATTATAAAAATTAAGCCAAGAATATAATAGCACAATAATGATAATAATAACACAACAATAATAATGAAAATTATAAAAATTCAGCCAAGAATATAATAGCACAATAATGATAATAATAACACAACAATAATAATGAAAATTATAAAAATTAAAACCAAGAATATAATAGCACAATAATGATAATAATAACATAACAATAATAATGAAAATTATAAAAATTAAACCAAGAATATAATAACAAAATAATGACAATAATAACAACAATAATAATGAAAATTATAAAAATTAAGCCAAGAGTATAATAGCACAATAATGATAATAATAACACAACAATAATAATGAAAATTATAAAAATTAAGCCAAGAATATAATAGCACAATAATGATAATAATAACACAACAATAATAATGAAAATTATAAAAATTAAGCCAAGAATATAATAGCACAATAATGATAATAATAACACAAAAATAATAATGAAAATTATAAAAATTAAGCCAAGAATATAATAGCACAATAATGATAATAATAACACAACAATAATAATGAAAATTATAAAAATTAAGCCAAGAATATAATAGCACAATAATGATAATAATAACACAACAATAATAATGAAAATTATAAAAATTAAGCCAAGAATATAATAGCACAATAATGATAATAATAACACAACAATAATAATGAAAATTATAAAAATTAAGCCAAGAATATAATAGCACAATAATGATAATAATAACACAACAATAATAATGAAAATTATAAAAATTAAGCCAAGAATATAATAGCACAATAATGATAATAATAACACAACAATAATAATGAAAATTATAAAAATTAAGCCAAGAATATAATAGCACAATAATGATAATAATAACACAACAATAATAATGAAAATTATAAAAATTAAGCCAAGAATATAATAGCACAATAATGATAATAATAACACAACAATAATAATGAAAATTATAAAAATTAAGCCAAGAATATAATAGCACAATAATGATAATAATAACACAACAATAATAATGAAAATTATAAAAATTAAGCCAAGAATATAATAGCACAATAATGATAATAATAACACAACAATAATAATGAAAATTATAAAAATTAAGCCAAGAATATAATAGCACAATAATCATAATAATAACACAACAATAATAATGAAAATTAGAAAAATTAATCCAAGACTATAACAGTCACAATAACACAACAACAATAATAATAGAAATTATAAAAAGTAAACCAAGAATATAATAGTCACAATAATAACACAACAATAATAATAGAAATTATAAAAATTAAACCAAGAATATAACACAATAGTCACAATAATAACACAGCAATAATATTGAAAATTATAAAAATAAGCCAAAAATATAACACAATAGTCACAATAATAACACAAGCATAATAATTTAAATTATAAAAATTAAGCCAAGAATATAATAACAAAATAGTCACAACAATAACACAATAACATGAAAATTATAATAATTAAGCCAATAATATAACAGCACAACAATAATAATGAACATTACAAAAATTAAACCAAGAATATACTGTAACAACAAAATAGTCAAAACAATAACACAATAACAATGAAAATTATAATAATTAAGCCAAGAATGTAATAGCATAACATGAATAATGAACATTATAAAAATTAAGTCAAGAATATAACAACACAATTGACACAATAATAATAAAAATTATAAAAATCAAGCCAAGAATATAATAGTTACAATAATAACACAACAATAATAATGCAAATTATAAAAATTAAGACAAGAATATGATGGTTACAATAATAACACAACAATAATAATGGAAATTATAAAAATTAGGACAAGAATATTATAGTCACAATAATAACACAACAATAATAATGGAAATTATAAAAATTAAACAAAGAATATAATAGTCACAATAATAACACAACAATAATAATGCAAATTATAAAAATTAAGCAAAGAATAAAATAATAATAATGGAAATTATAAAAATTAAGCCAAGAATATAATAGTTACAATAATAACACAAAATAATAATGCAAATTATAAAAATTAAGACAAGAATATAATATTTACAATAATAACACAAAAATAATAATGCAAATTATAAAAATTAAGCCAAGAATATAATAGTTACAATAATAACACAAAAATAATAATGCAAATTATAAAAATTAAGACAAGAATATAATATTTACAATAATAACACAACAATAATAATGCAAATTATAAAATTAAAACAAGAATATAATAGTTACAATGATAACACAACAATAATAATGCAAATTATAAAAATTAAGACAAGAATATAATAGCTACAATAATAACACAAGAATAATAATGAAATTATAAAAATTAAGCCAAGAATATAATAGTTACAATAATAACACAACAATAATAATGCAAATTATAAAAATTAAAACAAGAATACAATAGTTACAATAATAACACAATAATAATAATGCAAATTATAAAAATTAAAACAAGAATATAATAGTTAGAATAATAACAAAACAATAATAATGGAAATTATAAAAATTAAGCCAAGAATATAAAATATACAATAATAACACAACAATAATAATGCAAATTATAAAAATTAAGACAAGAATATAATAGCTACAATAATAACACAACAATAATAATTGAAAATTATAAAAATTAAGCCAAGAATATAATAGTTACAATAATAACACAACAATAATAATGCAAATTATAAAAATTAAGACAAGAATATAATAGCTACAATAATAACACAACAATAATAATTGAAATTATAAAAATTAAGCCAAGAATATAATAGTTACAATAATAACACAACAATAATAATGCAAATTATAAAAATTAAGACAAGAATACAATAGTTACAATAACAACACAATAATAATAATGCAAATTATAAAAATTAAAACAAGAATATAATAGTTAGAATAATAACACAACAATAATAATGGAAATTATAAAAATTAAGCCAAGAATATAATAGTTACAATAATAACACAACAATAATAATGAAAATTATAAAAATTAAGACAAGAATATAATAGTTACAATAATAACACAACAATAATAATGGAAATTATAAAAATTAAGACAAGAATATAATAGTTACAATAATAACACAACAATAATAATGGAAATTATAAAAATTAAACAAGAATATAAAAGTTACAATAATAACACAACAATAATTAAAATTATAAAAATTAAGACAAGAATATAATAGTTACAATAATAGCACAACAATAATAATTAAAATTATAAAAATTAAGACAAGAATATAATAGTCACAATAATAACACAATACTAATAACGAAAATTATAAAAATTAAACTAAGAATATAATAGTTACAATAATAACACAACAATAATAATGAAAATTATAAAAAATTAACTCAGGAATATAATCGCACAATAGTCACAATAATAACACAACAATAATAAGTGTAAAAGTGGACTAACTTTAGCCATAACTGCATTTAGGTATGTTTATTAGTCGTCAGATATCGAAATCGGGTCTATAGTAGGAAACCGTCTAGTGAGTGAACTGTGGATGGCTAAAATTTTGGATGTCCAGAGCATGCGTATCAGTGCAAACAATCAGCTTGTGTTACGGCGGCCTGTAAGCAATATTAAGTTTTCATGTTATTAAAACATTACCAAGTAATAACGCAATAGCGTGTGCGACTCTGTACAAACGAGTCAGTGGGGGCACGTAAAAAAATTTAACAAGTACAAAGTAGGAAACATGACCACGATTACAAAGGGAAAAGCAAATATGGCTCAATTACTCACGCGAAAGAACGATACAAAATGGTGGAAAAATAAAAAAAGGCTGTATAACAAATGGTAGACTGCATTATATGAAATCCTATTTATTAAATACTGTTGTTTACTTGTTAAAATGAGCTGGACGGAGCGCCCCTTTGCAAAAGGTTTGTTTATTTTGATAACATAATCTCGTATGTTCATGCGGTGGCCATGTTGAAACTTATCAAGTACACACACAGACAAATTTCCACACTAAATATTACGGGCTTAGCGACTCCCAAACAAACTGCTGCGCCTGGTGCTGCTGCAGCACGCCATACACTTTTCACTTATCAAAAATGTTTTTAAAATGTAAATAGCAGAAAAGTCAACTGAGGTGATGTGATGCCATTTGCTTGGTACTGAACCTATTATGATAAAAATATAATAACAGACATGTGAACCAGTAAAATTTCATGGCATTTCTGGGTTTTATTTGTATTTGGTAGTAAAGAATAATCCATTTGAACGTTGGTTCTCAGTCAATAAATTGGTATTAAATTGTAACAAAACTAAAATAATTCAATTTAAATCCTGTGCAAATTCAAACTCGCAAATTTCTAGCGCAATAATTAACATCAGATCCCTATTAGAAACAACGACAACCAAATTTCTTGGCTTAAAATTCGATAATGTGTTAAATTGGAAAAATCATATTAGAGAAATTACCCCCAAACTAAATTCAGCTTGTTTTGCTATTACTTCTATGCAAAAGATAGTAAATATCAATATCTTAAAAACAATATACTTTGCATACTTCCACTCGGTAATGAGTTTTGGAATAATATTCTGGGGAAATTTCACAGATAGTAACAGTATATTTCTATTACAAAAAGAGTAATTAGAATAATAGTAGGTGCCAAATCTAGGAGATCGTGTAGGACTATTTTCAAAACCTACAAATCATGCCCATGGCTTGTCAGTATATCTTTTCATTAATAATCTTGCTCGTATGTAATCGTGAAAACTTCGTAACTAATTCAACAGTTCATAGCATAAATACACGTCAAAAAATGACTTTCATACTCCATCAGCAAGACTATCGTGCTATCAAAAAGCAGTGCGTTATATGGCAGTAACAATTTTTAATAGCCTCCTATCGACATAAAAATGAAACTCAAAACATAAGGTTATTTAGAGCCAAATTAAAGAAATACCTAATTTCTCACGCCTTCTATTCTGTAGGTGAATTCATGACATTCAATAACACTTCATGAAATTGATACCAAAACTATGTGTAGCACTAGTAGACTATATTGTAAATCTCGTCTGTATATATATATTTCATCTAGACTGTGACTATAAATTAAGACTTTATAATAGTATTAAGTTTTTTGACTTGTTCCATATTCTAGCTGTAAAGCAATATATGAATACCATGGAATGTTAATAAATACAAAACAATACAATACAGTGAGACATTTTTTATTAAATGGTAAATTTTGATGTTGAAATGTTTGTAACAGTGGAGTTGTATGTTGCATGAGTAAAGTAACAGTATTTTCATACTCGATTTGATTCTAGTTATAAGTAATAATAATAATAATAATAATAATAATGGCTTTATTTAACCTGGCAGAGTTAAGGCCGTAAGGCCTTCTCTTACACTCAACCAGGATTAAAACTTGCTTACACAGTTGAACATAAAACTGGATCGGAATTAAGTAATTACATACTGATACAATTTAGGTACATAATGAGATCAAAAGAGGTAGGTACATAAAATTTACCTCATAAAATAAAAATAAACATAGTGAAATACATATTAATGTTGTTAGAATCAAATACGAATTACATAAAAACAGAAGCCGATAATTCAATAAAAAAAAATTTTCACAGTAAAAATAGAAACAAACACATTAGTATACCTATTAGTATTAGATTACAATTAAGTAGGATTTGCATAATTAAACCAGAAACCGACAACTGAATAAAATGTACACAAAAAATAGAGTAATAAAAAAACAACAACACAGTGGGATACATATTGGCGTTAAGTGATAAACACGC
This sequence comes from Periplaneta americana, assembly GCA_025594305.2. Classification (NCBI taxonomy): domain Eukaryota; kingdom Metazoa; phylum Arthropoda; class Insecta; order Blattodea; family Blattidae; genus Periplaneta; species Periplaneta americana. The sequence goes on along the minus strand of JAJSOF020000001.1, from coordinate 191,278,893 downwards.
TTTAGATAATAAAAATAAGGAACAAAAAGATAAAAATAAATACAGTGGAACACATTCCATTAAATATTTGCAACGCGTTATGTCTGGCAACTCATCATAAGATATTTTTCTAATTTACATTTAAAGGAAATTAAAGTTCGGCAGCCCTTGACTTCAGGCGGCAGAGAATTCCAGTGACGATAAGTAGCAACAGTGAAAGATGAAGAATAAAGAGATGATGTGTGCAGTGGTATTTCTAGCGTGTTATCATATTGTGACCGAGTATTTAAGTTATGATTCCGAGAAAGACTGTGGAATCGGACAGATAAGTAAGAGGGGGTAGAGGTGTGCAAGATTCGGTATAAGAGAGAAAGGGAATGTAACTTTCTCCTCCCATTTAACCTGAGGTGAGTGATGAAAAAATAATGCGTAATTTTTCACTCTAGAAGTAAAATTTTGGCTTGTGTTTAATGAAGGTTATATTGGATATACAAATGAAATAGAAATATGAATATTTTGTTACCTAATACTATGGTATTTGAGATTATGTTTGGCAAAGTTTCGTCTTTCTTGTTTTAATTTTGAAGTGATGGCGTCATTTTTAAATGAAATATGCGTAAAGGGAACAGTGAGACATGCCATTGAAGGGTACACTGAGACGTTTCACTGTTCCCATTTACCAATGATTTGCAAAAATAAATTGTAATTATATTACATTTACCAGTAACTAACATTAAAAATGAACATACTAGTAACCAATTTAGGAACTATAGCTTAAAATAGAGGATACATTACATTTTAATGGTTTCTTAAATAAAAAATTATTCACAAAATTTAAAAATATTAAAAACTAATAAAGAATTAAATTAAATTCTTATAATTATAATTATTTGTTGTCACCAAAAATTCATTTTGTTTTTTCGCAAAAGTTTTAAATGTCATGGAAAATTCACTTTTCCAAATGTTCCAGATGTTTCAATGGTTTCGAAGTCAGACATCAAAATGATTCTAAATAAGTCTACAGAACATGGCAAAATAAAGAGACAGCAAGCTTTCTTTTCTTTTGAAATAAATAAAAATAATTTCAATGTCCGTTAATAGACACTGTGGTGTCTCACTGTACCCTCCTGAATGGGAACAGTGAGACATTTCCATTTTTGTGACAAAGGCGTATTGTATATTATGTCCTTTATCTATTAACATTTCTGTTTATGTATTATTGTACTCAATGTTTTAATGTCTATTTCTATTGCACTTGATTTTAAAAATGCTTGAAATTTCACTTGCATACGTATGTCTTAATATTTTGTGTCCCACTGTACACACTACTCCCTATTTGGATTTAATAACCACGAAATTTAGCAAACTACCTTATCATTAATGTCGCACAGTCGAGGTAAATTACATTGCAGTGAAATTTATTACTTGGATTCTAGTGAATTGGATTGAATTTATCCCAAATGGATTCGATATGATAACATTGGACTGCATGCATTACATTAGATAGGTATTTTAAGATATGAAATTTTAGATCGTCTCAAAAACATTGGCGAAGCTAAGTTGTAAATACTGGGTATCCTGAAGAAATCTGCTTACCTTAAATCTTTTTATAGGGCAGATGTTCATCGGCTTTTCTATCATAATTTTTGTGACATAGATCGCACAAGAATATGATTATCACTCATTTTCACCCTCAAACAGAATATAGGTATAACAATATAACTTATTTGTCTCAGAGCACCCTGTTAGCCAAGTACACTGACTGACAAAAAAATCACGCACCAAAAAAGAGTTGTCGTTTTGCTGTAAATCTCGGCATACAGTTACATCTCAATGAGATTATTAAATGATTAGCACAGTAACGTAATTTGTTGAAGGGTGTTGCTACCAGAGGTCGTGAACCTGCTGTAATTCGTGGCCTATAAAAGGGCTTGCACAGGCTACTCGAACGTAGTGGACTGTTGTTTCCGGTTGCATAAAAGTCGTCGATCATTCGACATGCCTCTACGATGCAATCGAAGAGACTTTACCCAGTTAACGGAGTTTGAGAGGGGGCGCACTGTTGAAATGCGCGAGGCTGGTTGGTCGTATCGGCGAATCGCCAGCCACCTACGCCGTTCTGACCACGCTGTTAGGACGTGTTGGGACCAGTGGATGCGTGAGGGCACGCACACACGGCGACTGGGCTCAGGACGCCCCCGACTGACCGCCAGAAGAGAAGATAGTCGGATCCTCCGGCAAGCCCGAACAAATCCAGCTGTTTCATCGCCCACCATCCTGAGACAGGTGGCACCATTATTACAGGCCTCTGTGTCTACCCGAACCATTTCCAGGCACTAGGCTGAAGGAAATTTGGTCTCACGGCGGCCATTACGTGTCCTGCCATTGACACCCGCCCACCGTCGCCTCTGTTTGCAGTGGTGTCGTGAGCGACAAGCCTGGATTGCTGAAGACTGGATCCGGATTGTCTTTAGTGACGAATCCAGGTTCTCTCTGAGCTCTGACGACGGTCATGTTCGTGTCTGGAGACCTCGTGGTGCGCGCCTCAATCCTACATTTGCTGTGGCGCGACACACCGCAGCCACTGCTGGCGTGCGGGTCTGGGGGCCCATCACGTATGGCAGTCGGTGACCCCTAGTAATGATACGAGGGTCAATAACAGCGCAGCGATATGTGCAGGACATCCTTCAGCCACATGTGTTGACACTCATGACAGGATTTCCAAAAGGTCTTTTCCAGCAGGATAATGCTCGGCCGCACACAGCAAGGATGTCACGGGAATGCCTCCGCAACGTTGTCACACTTCCATGGCCTGCACGATCGCCAGAGTTGCCACAAATCGAACATGTCTGGGATCACCTGGGACGCCAACTTCAGCGACCTAGGTGTTCACAAGATATAGAGAACCAGTTGTGGCAAATATGGACAGATATGCCGCAGGATACCATACGAAATCTGTATGCCTCCATACTCGCCCGTATTACAGCTTGCATCCAAACTAGAGGTGGACAAACAGGGTACTAGAGCCTCAATTCAGGTGGTCAGTTTTCAGCAATAAAATTATTATTTTGCTCTAATATTGTAATCATTTACATACATCAATGTTACGATCATCCGCATCAGGTTTCATGCAATTCCCACAACTCCTTCTTGGTGCGTGATTTTTTTATCAGTCAGTGTATATTTCTTACACCATGACAATTGAAAATTTCTGTGTCTTCCTTCATCCGCTATTTTAGTATGTAACTGGTGTCGACCTCCCATCTTTGTAAGCACATTTTGTTTCAATCGTTGAACTTGAAAACGGTTTCTCTTTTAATTCTACAAATAATGACCTCAATGTTGGTTGAGGGCATGCTTGGATGGATGAGTAGATAAATAGATTTTAGAAAAACTCATAAAATTACTTACAAAAAACACTCCCAAAAATAATATACACTCAAAAAAAAAATAAATAAAAATTATTTGATTAACAATATTTTCACCGTTACAATTACACATATATAAAAACTAAATATAAACATTTACATAGAGATAAAAATTTTAAAGGATAAAAAGTTCGTCCAAAGGGCTGGACTCTGGAAGAGTACCCAAAACGCTCATTGCATTTCCGCGTTGAATAGTAATACTTAAGCGTTGACGCAAATAAGTAGTGCAACGGCGATCACCAGTAATGGAGATCAAAATTTGGCCGATTTGAGATACCAAAACTTTAGCGTCATGACTCCAAGGACCGAAGGTCTCCACAGCAAATGGGACAAAGATATAATTGTCTAAAAGATGAGCATATTTATTGACTTTCTTCTTCACGGCTAATTCAGCAGCAGATGCTGCGCGTCTGGAGGTATTCGGCAAGTGAGATGCAGCTAGAGTGTGAACGCAAGTGGAGTCCCAAATTAAAGATTTTCCTCTAGACCATGGAATTAAGGTAAGACCATCGGGTCGTTTACCATCTGCGCGACTAATACCTGGTGGGTCCAAAAGAGACGGGATGCCACAAGAAGTCAGAGATCTTTTAATGATATCATTGAGTGATGTATGTCTGGGAATGCGACCCTTGCTCCTCGCACAGCTGAGTGCATGATGGCCGTAAATATCAGCAATTTATTAGAATAAAATGGATGGTACTTGACAGATGAGGAGACCAATAGACGGGTATATGGATTGTTGGGTCAATGAGTGAATGTGTGTTGGTAAGTAAATATTAATATATAAATAGTTAGCAATGTTATCTATGTCAACATGTAAATTCACGAAATGATCAACAAATTATGTACGCACGACTCGTGAAGATATGACAGGCGTGACAGAGCATATCCTAAGACATCGGCTGAGCATAAGTCTCCCTCTAACGATGAGAAGCGGCAGGATTCTCGAAGCTCGTGTGTCTACATCTTCCGTAGTAACGACAGATGTCAATCTGGGAATATAATGAGATTTGGCTCGGCTTTGAGGAGCCAAAGCCATCCTCTTTAAGAAAATTAAAGGCGCTCGTATGATCAAGTCGCTTTCTCTTCGAGGAGAAAGGCTTTCATGAAGAGATCTACAACAGCTGAGTGAACCGAAAAGGAATCAGTTTCAAATATCATCGTCTTACATAACGAAATTTCACAACATGAAATCTGTACACAGTGCTTGAATGTGCTGACAAAGTATCATGGCAATTAGACCTCGGGAAGCTCCAGACAGCAAATTAGATCAGCCAACTAGAAGACGCTGGAATATAGGGTGACCATTCTGAACCGCACTCTGCAGAGATGTAGTAGTAGTAGTAGTAGTAGTAGTAGTAGTAGTAGTAGTAGTAGCGGTGGTAGTGATGGTGGTGGTAGTAGTAGTAGTAGTAGTAGTGTAGTAGTAGTGGTGGTAGTGATGGTAGTAGTAGTAGTAGTAGTAGTAGTAGTAGTGGCAGTAGTAGTTAGTAGTAGCAGTAGTAGTAGCAGCGGTGGTAGTGATGGTGGTGGTGGTAGTAGTAGTAGCGGTGGTAGTGATGGTAGTAGTAGTAATAGTAGTAGTAGTAGTAGCGGTGGTAGTGATGGTGGTGGTAGTAGTAGCAGCGGTGGTAGTGATGGTAGTAGTAGTAGTAGTAGCGGTGGTAGTGATGGTGGTGGTGGTAGTAGTAGCAGCGGTGGTAGTGATGGTAGTAGTAGTAGTAGTAGTAGTAGTAGTAGTAGCAGTAGCGGTGATAGTGATGGTGGTAGTAGTAGTAGTAGGGTTAGTGATGGTGGTGGTGGTAGTAGCGGTGGTAGTGATGGTGGTGGTAGTGGTAGTAGTAGTGATGGTGGTGGTGGTAGTAGTAGTAGCGATTATAGTAGTACTTGTAGTAGTAGAAGTAGCAATAGCGGTAACTGTAGTAGTTCTTAGTAGGTTATTTTACGACGCTTTATCGACATCTTAGGTTATTTAGCGTCTGAATGAGTTCAAAGTTACCCATATTTGCTCATATTGGGTTGAGGGAAAACCTCAACCAGGTAAATTGCCCCGACCGGGAATCGAACCCGGACCGTCTGGTTTCGCGGCCAGACGCGGTAACCGTTACTCCACGGATGTGGACAATAGTAGTAGTTGTTGCAGTAGTAGTAGAAGTAGTAATAGCGGTAGTAGTAGTAGTTGTTGCAGTAGTAGAAGTAGTAACGGTAGTAGTAGTAGTGGTGGTGGTGGTGGTGGTAGTAGTAGCAGCAACGATGGTAATAGCAGTAGTGGTAGTAGTAGTAGCAGCAACGATGGTAGTAGCAGTAGTGGTAGTAGTAGTAGTAGCAGTAGCAACGATGGTAGTAGTAGTAAGAGCAACGATGGTAGTAGTAGTAACAGCAACGATGGTAGTGGTAGTAGTAGTAGCAGCAGCAACGATGGTAGTTGCAGTAGTAGTAGTGGTATAATAATAGTAGCATTTCTAGTAATAGTAGTAGTTGTAACAGTTGTAGTAGAAGTAGTAGTAGCGGTAATAGTAGTAGTTGCAGGAGTAGTAGTAGTAGTAGTAGTGGTAGTAGTAGTAGTAACAGTAGCAGTAGTAGTAAAGTGATAGTAGCAGTTGTAGTAGCTGCAATAGCAGTAGTAGTAGTAGTGGTAGTAGTAGTTGCAGTAATAGAGGTAATAGTAATAATAGTTGTTGCAGTAGTAGTAGAAGTAGCAACATTTTAAAATTGCTTTTCAGAACGAAAGGTTACATTTTTCGGATGAAATTTCTGCACATATGAAGGACGAAATTAAAACTCTTTCAGTCATTTATTATCAACAGTAATCTCACTAGACGTTTTGATTTATCTAGAGAGTGGGATTTAATTGACTATTACACGATTAGAAGAAAGTATATAAAGATTAGAAGTAACGAAGTACTCCAATACAATAAAATATTAATTGAAGACAGTTGTATTTTCGTAAGTCAAACGTATTATTGTACCATCTCAACATTACAAATATTAGGCTAGATGCATGCTAGATGGCAGTAGTGTCTTTATACAGACACTGTAATGATTACTATTCAATAAATCTTAATATTAAACAATCTCTGATACGTGACTATCCATAATATCATATAGCAGAAGTTCTTTTTATCCTCTCAGAGCAGAAGCTATAACATAACCTAACTAATATACACAAGTGTAAGAAAAGTTTTAATTAACGACGATGACATAAAAAATAAACATGAATAATTTTAAAAGGAATAATTATTGAATGTACAATTTTCAAATTTGAATGTGGTTGGTGGTTCAATTGATGTTATATTGGACGTAATAGAAGTGGAACTCGTTGATTTAGGCCTACATGGTGTATTCAACTTATTCAGGATTTCCGAATGGTGCTCTTCATTTATTTGTAAATCAGATTTCAGAAGATGCATAGGTATGATCAGTGATTTTTATTAATTCTTGTTCTTGAATGCCAAGGCGAGTCATATTTGAAACTGCTGTGCATCGACTGGAGTAGTTTGTAATTTTATATATATTTTGACGTCCAGACCAGCGCAGTTTCAAATGTTGGCAAACAAAGAAACAAATGCTAGGGACGCGATAAAATTGTGCGATAAGCAGCCATGATTGGTTGAAATACGTCCTTTCGTACCGTTTTATTGGTCAAAAGTAGTATGACGTAGTAAGAGTGTAATAGTCATAATAAACTGCTCTCTTAAATTAACCGAGCATATTGGGAATTAAATCAATGGCTTTCCCAAAACATGCTATGAAATGTTTCATATAAAACAATTTTTATCTCGAAAAGCAAGCAGAAACGAACAAAACTGTATTAAACTTTTTCTTTGAAATATCTCAAAGAATAACCCCTGAAATTAAACTACTCACTGTTCACCCTGTATTGTGCATCTAAGCCGATATTTTTCACATTGATTCTTTACGCGAATTTTACATTTTCATGTGAAAGTCTTAATTTGCACGATAAACATATACATTTTTCAATTCTCTTTATTATAGCAGAAATTTGTTGAAATACCTGGTACATACTTAAACCTTCCGACGTTTTCTTATTTTTATACGTAGAGACTGACTGCCAGATAATAGCTTGACCACCTCTTGGGAACATTGCTTTCGGCCTGTATGAGCATAAAATAAAGAATTTGAACGGTACTTTGTACAATGACTGTTTGTTAAACAACTCCTCACATTTCAGCAGAGAAGAGGCAATTTAACAGTAACGCACTCTATGCAATGAATCTTTGCAAACCATATCCATTCTACTTGATAGATTTGGCAGTAAATTCCCAAAGTGAAGGTGAGGCAACGAAATCGAAATGTGAGTCTTCTTGCTGTGGAATACTGTAGCCATGGGTTTTATTTAAGTGGTAAGAAAATTATCTACAGTAATCTCACTTGAGGTTTCGATTTATCAACAGTAATCTCACTAGACGTTTTGATTTATCTAGAAAAAATCAAAACTCGAGTGGGATTTAATTGACTATTACACGATTAGAAGAAAGTATATAAAGATTAGAAGTAACGAAGTACTCCAATACAATAAAATATTAATTGACTTACGAAAATACAACTGTCTTCAAATGTATTATTGTACCATCTCAACATTACAAATATTACGCTAGATGCATGCTAGATGGCAGTAGTGAGCAATGCCTTCTCGTCGAGTTCTCGATCTATTATACACGATGGCAATGTTACTAGTCAAGAAGGCTTTGTTGATTCAGTTTCATTTTTATTAAAATGCAAATTCCACTTCAATTATCCGAATCCCAGTAATCAACGTCACTTGACAGATGATTTTCAATAAATCTTAATATTAAACAATCTCTGATACGTGACTATCCATAATATCATATAGCAGAAGCTATAACATAACCTAACTAATATCACAAGTGTTAGAAAAGTTTTAATTAAGGACGATGACATAAAAAATAAACATGAATAATTTTAAAAGGAACAATTATTGAAGGTACAATTTTCAAATTTAAACGTGGTTGGTGGTTCAATTGATGTTGTACTGGACGTGTGCGTAATAGAAGTGGAACTCGTTGATTTAGGCCTACATGGTGTATTCAACTTATTCAGAATTACCGAATGAATAATTTTAAAAGGAATAATTATTGAATGTACAATTTTCAAATTTGAATGTGGTTGGTGGTTAAATTGATGTTATATTGGACGAGTGCGTAATAGAAGTGGAACTCGTTGATTTAGGCCTACATGGTGTATTCAACTTATTCAGGATTTCCGAATGGTGCTCTTCATTTATCTGTAAATCGGATTTCAGAAGATGCATAGGTATGATCAGTGATTTTTATTAATTCTTGTTCTTGAATGCCAATGCGAGTCATATTTGAAACTGCTGTGCATCGACTGGAGTGGTTTGTAATTTTATATATATTTTTGACGTCCAGACCAGCGCAGTTTCAAATGTTGGCAAACAAAGAAACAAATACTAGGGACGCGATAAAATTAAACAAATGCTAGGGACGCGATAAATTTGTGCGATAAGCAGCCATGATTGGTTGAAATACGTCCTTCCGTACCGTTTTATTGGTCAAAAGTAATATGATATAGTAAGAGTGTAATAGTCTAGAGAAAATCAATACTCGAGTGCAATTTAATTGACTATTACACTATTAGAAGAAACTATATAAAGATTAGAAGAAATGAAACTCTAATACAATAAAATATTAATTAGAATGTGTATTAAACTGTCTTAAAAATGTAATATTGTACCATCTCATCATTACAAATATTCCGCTAGATGGCACTAGTGTGTTATGATGAGCTGTTCTCTTGTGACCAGTTGTGCCAACTATACAATTTTCATTTAACTCTATGGACGATTATTAATGAAGAAGGCTTTGTTGATTCAGTTTCATTTTTATTCCACTTCAATTATCAATTTATCGTATATTAAACAATCTCTGATACGTGACTATCCATAATATCATACAGCAGAAGCTATAACATAACCTAAATAATATAAACAAGTTTTAATTAAGGATGATGAAATAAACATGAATCATTTTAAAAGGTACAAAATATTGAAAGTACAGCGTTGGGAAAAAAAGAGAGAAACAAACGCTAGGGAAGTGATAAAATAAAAAAGTGCTTGGAGGTGATAAAAAGCAAACTGCTAGGGATGTGATTAAAATTGTAGGATAAGTAGCCACGATTGGTTGAAACACGTCGTTCCGTACCGTTTTATTGGTTAAAAACAATATGACGCAGTAAAAGTGTAGTGTCGCCATAAAAACACGGCTCTGACAATAGTCAATATACAAGTTCCAATGCAGGACTATACACGCGCCCGAATCCAGCACTCTAAACTCATCGGAGACTTCACCTACGTAAAATAGAGAACACATTCGAGACGAAAAACGCCGTTCTTCCGAAGGAGGGCGAGGACCAAGTCTTGAAGGGGTGCGTGCTTGATCAACCTGTGAGAAGGGGCGGTTAATTCCCTCGGATCGAGAATTTCCTTCACGTGCGGCCGATACAACCCCGCCTGGCATACAGAAATTGTTTCGGGTCATCTCGGATGATAACTAAGGTAATGATCAGAGTGGGCTCATAAGAGAAATTGGTTTGCTGTGCAGAAGTCCTCACTGGATCTAAGGCGCGGACTTGGACGGAATCCAAATGCAGGACAGCCGCTATCATGTCCATACTTCACCCCCAAACACCGCGAGAAGTGAACTCGAGGGCCATCTCAGAGGGGATCGTAGGAGCTTATAGTAAAAATAAAAGCAAATCACGAACGAATGATTTCTGATATTACTCTGCAGCACAAGAATTCAATTCTAAAGGAAACTAGAGACTGTTGTATGGAAATAACTAAGGGGTGGATGTTGATGACCTAGAAATATACTTAAATTGATCATTAAAATACCCTTAAACTAATGGAAAAATGGCATATAATTAAAAGAAAATGACATTTCAATGTTATGCAACGTACTTGCACCACAGCTTCTTAAAAATTAGTCACCTTGTTTCAATGACTGCCCTGAAAATCTCGGAGAGAGGAGGCGACTTCCTGGAATTTGGCTAAGATAAAGGAAAATAACGTGCAACAGAATGAAGGTTTTAAGGGAAAACTATCGATTTTAATGAGGGTTTACAATGTGTTTCAATCAGGGGTGGTCCATATCAGTGCCTTCATTCTCCGTCTCCTCCTTCCGCGCTTCACTTTTGTTACCAGACCTTCCAGATGAGGGAGTGTGAATGACAAAACAAATTGTGGGCGCAGCGTGCATTCTTGCAATCTCTGTGTTAAAAATAGTATCTTCTACATTAGACATCCCTTCCAAACTATGTTGAGGACACGTCCTGTCCAGGACATGGTGAAAGTTTCCCTCCTAAACATAAATTCTAAATACACCCTCGTACCGACAAAAGAACAGTAGCGGTCAAAGTCCTCACTTAAATTAGGCTGCTGTCAAGCATTTTATATTACTTCCGTTGTGTGAAGTGAAGCCTTCAGTGGAATGAGGGATGGACTTCAGAGTCTGTTCCAAGCTATAAAACTCAAACTTCACTGTTATTCACTTGTTCAGTAGGTAATTACTACTGATCTATTTGGTTAGAAAATGATTTAACAGACCTATCGGTAAAGAAGAAAGTAAAATGCATTCCATATGATCTAATAGTTCTTCAAAGTATTAAAAATTACCAAAAAAATGACGAAAAAATATAAAAATGACCTATTAGTTGAAAAACGTCAAAAAATGAAAAAAAATTGCAATATAAGAAATTACTTTTTTACGTTGATATTAACATAGAAAGGTTTTTCTATATTAATAGGCATCGTCCTAATGTGAAAAATAAGATGACTTTTCATCAACATCCGGCCTCTAGATATAACGTATCTAGTATATATGAAAGTACAGACAGAACACAATACGGCTAAGGTACTCATCTATCCTTAATTTTTAATTTTCCTTAAAAGATTTGATTTTTTATTTTATTTCTATGTCAGCTAAAAGCTTGAACTTTCTAGTTTTAAAAAATATCAGTTTTGTCTCCATGACGTTTGGTTAATTAATTATCTGAGTTTTTATTGACCGGAAACACTCTTTCTTTAAACCGGAAGTGCAGTTCTGCAAGTGTCAATCCGTCACATTCTGTCAATTTTATATATTTTTCGTGTAATAACAATTCGAATTTGTCGGTAGAGTTTGACTGTATCACTTTTCATAGAGTCAGAAAGCTGTGTGTTTGGTTCTACAATTTGCATACCCTCAGAATGTAGATAATTTTTGTCCATTTTTAGTTTTACAGCATTTTACAACACTAATATTAACACAAAGTGCACTTAGAATTGAGTTATTTTCATCATTCGTGCACCAAAATGAAGCTGATTAACGTAGCTAAGTACCAAACTACAAACAGTGTCCTACTGCTTAAGAAAATTAAGTTAAAACTCCAAGATCTTAATTTTTTATTTCTTTGAAATTTTCAAAAAGTAAAATTACATTTTTCCTTAATGGAATAAAAATAGGGAAAAACTGTTTTCACAGCTTATTCTGTGTTCCATCTCTTTGTGTTCTCCTCGTAATACTTGTATTCTCTTTATCCTCCTATCTTCCCATTACTCTCCTTTTATTTCCCTGGTTCTTATTGTATTCTTCATCACCTCCTTGTCATTCCCTTGTTCTCCTTGTCTTCCCCTTGCCAGACTTGTATTCTCTTCATCCTCCTATCTTCCCATTACTCTCCTTTAATTTCCCTGGTCCTTATTGTATTCATCACCTCCTTGTTATTCCCTTGTTCTCCTTGTCTTCCTCTTGCCAGACTTGTATTCTCTTTATCCTCCTATCTTCCCATTACTCTCCTTTAATTTCCCTGGTTCTAATTGTAGTCCCCTTCATCTCCTTATCATTCCCTTTTTCTCCTTGCCAAACTTCTATTCTCTTTGTTCTCCTATCTTCCCATTTATCTTCTTGAATTCCCCCCTATTGTAACATCCCCTTGTTCTTCTTGTATACCCCGCCACGACTCGAACCCGAGTTCTTATACGACCTGTCTCGGTCACTGTGTATTGAATCCAAGGCATTCTTTCGCACATACTGTACTCTTGTTCTTATTTCTTTCATTTCAAAGTTTGAATCTGCAGACGTACACATCATGTGATCGCAAGTATCGTGAACAGGCGCTTTTGACGTTGGAAATGCGCGATGTTTAATTCTTTGATGTTGTCGAATCTTTCACGTTTCACGACG
>JAJSOF020000001.1:191247898-191266162 GCA_025594305.2 Periplaneta americana | reverse complement strand
CGTACATTCAGAACAAAAGGAAGACAAGAACAATGATAATTTAAAAAGAACACGTGGAATAACGGAGAATGAGGGGAATATTAGGAGCTAATGAGAATACAAGAAAAAGAAGGTGAAGATAAGGACATTAAAGGTTATACAAGGAGAACAAGCGTAAAAATTGAAATACTGGGAGAAAGAAGAGAATACATAGAGAATGAGAAGAGAAGCAGGACAACGGAAATGTAAGAAGAATAAGAGGAATGCAATTAGAACAAGGGAAATAACAGTGAGTGTAAGAGGAATACAATGAGAATAGGAGGAAGACAAGGAGAACACGGGGAAGACAGCGAAAACTTTTTTATTGGGTTATTTTACGACTCTGTATCAACATCTCAGGTTATTTAGCGTCTGAATGAAATGAAGGTGATAATGCCGGTGAAATGAGTCCAGGGTCCAGCACCGAAAGTTACCCAGCATTTGCTCGTATTGAGTTGAGGGAAAAACCGGGAAAAAACCTCAACCAGGTAACTTGCCCCGACCGGGATTCGAACCCGGGCCACCTGGTTTCGCAGCCAGACGCGCTGACCGTTAAGGCCGGTTGACAATAAGCCGGGAACTGAAACGAGAAGGAGAACGGAAATAATGTTAAAATGAGTGTATTTAAATGTGAATGTTCACGATAGTTAATTGTGAATGCTCACATTTAAATGCATTTATTTTTAACAGTATTTCCGTTCTCGTTGTCGATGTCGTTTCCACTCCCGGTTTATTGCGAACCAGCCTTTACTCCACAGGTGTGGACAACAACGAAAACTTGGGGAATACAATGAGGAGACGGGAAATGAAATGAGGACAGGGGAAATACAACGAGAAAAAAGGGAATGAAATGAGAATAAGGGAGATACAACGAGAAAAAGGAAATGAAATGAGAATAAGGGAGATACAACAAGAAAAAAGGGAATGAAATGAGAATAAGGGAGATACGAGAAAAAAGGGAATTAAATGAGAATAAGGGAGATACAACGAGGAAAAAGGGAATGAAATGAGAATAAGGGAAATACAAAAAAAAGGGAATGAAATGAGAATAAGGGAGATACAACGAGAAAAAAAGGGAATTAAATGAGAATAAGGGAGATACAACGAGGAAAAAGGGAATGAAATGAGAATAAGGGAAATACAACGAGAAAAAAGGGAATCAAATGAGAATAAGAGCGATACAACGAGAAAAAAGGGAATGAAATGAGAATAAGGGAGATACAACGAGAAACACGGAATGAAATGAGAATAAGGGAGATACAACGAGAAAAAGGGAATGTAATGAGAATAAGGGAGATACAACGAGAAAAAGGGAATGAAATGAGAATAAGGGAGATACAACGAGAAAAAGGGAATGTAATGAGAATAAGGGAGATACAACGAGAAAAAGGGAATGTAATGAGAATAAGGGAGATACAACGAGAAAAAGGGAATGTAATGAGAATAAGGGTGATAAAACGATAAAAAAGAAATGAAATGAGAATAAGGGAGATACAACGAGAAAAAGGGAATTAAATGAGAATAAGGGAGATACAACGAGGAAAAAGGGAATGAAATGAGAATAAGGGAAATACAAAAAAGGGAATGAAATGAGAATAAGGGACATACAACGAGAAAAAAGGGAATTAAATGAGAATAAGGGAGATACAACGAGAAAAAAGGGAATGAAATGAGAATAAGGGAAATACAACGAGAAAAAAGGGAATCAAATAAGAATAAGAGCGATACAACGAGAAAAAAGGGAATGAAATGAGAATAAGGGAGATACAACGAGAAAAACGGAATGAAATGAGAATAAGGGAGATACAACGAGAAAAAGGGAATGAAATTAGAATAAGGGAGATACAACGAGAAAAAGGGAATGTAATGAGAATAAGGGAGATACAACGAGGAAAAGGGAATGTAATGAGAATAAGGGAGATAAAACGAGAAAAAGGGAATTAAATGAGAATAAGGGAGATACAACGAGAAAAAGGGAATGAAATGAGAATAAGGGAGATACAACGAGAAAAAGGGAATGTAATGAGAATAAGGGAGATACGAGAAAAAGGGAATGTAATGAGAATAAGGGAGATACAACGAGAAAAAGGGAATGTAATGAGAATAAGGGAGATAAAACGAGAAAAAGGGAATGTAATGAGAATAAGGGAGATAAAACGAGAAAAAGGGAATGTAATGACAATAAGGGAGATACAACGAGAAAAAGGGAATGTAATGAGAATAAGGGAAATAAAACGAGAAAAAGGGAATGTAATGAGAATAAGGGAGATACAACGAGAAAAAGGGAATGAAATGAGAATAAGGGAGATAAAACGAGAAAAAGGGAATGTAATGAGAATAAGGGAGATAAAACGAGAAAAAGGGAATGTAATGAGAATAAGGGAGATACAACGAGAAAAAGGGAATGTAATGAGAATAAGGGAGATAAAACGAGAAAAAGGAATGTAATGAGAATAAGGGAGATACAACGAGAAAAAGGGAATGAAATGAGAATAAGGAGATAAAACGAGAAAAAGGGAATGTAATGAGAATAAGGGAGATAAAACGAGAAAAAGGGAATGTAATGAGAATAAGGGCGATACAACGAGAAAAAGGGAATGTAATGAGAATAAGGGAGATAAAACGAGAAAAAGGGAATGTAATGAGAATAAGGGAGATACAACGAGAAAAAGGGAATGAAATGAGAATAAGGGAGATAAAACGAGAAAAAGGGAATGTAATGAGAATAAGGGAGATAAAACGAGAAAAAGGAATGTAATGAGAATAAGGAGATACAACGAGAAAAAGGAATGTAATGAGAATAAGGAGATAAAACGAGAAAAAGGGAATGTAATGAGAATAAGGGAGATACAACGAGAAAAAGGGAATGAAATGAGAATAAGGGAGATAAAACGAGAAAAAGGAATGTAATGAGAATAAGGAGATAAAACGAGAACAATGGAATGTAATGAGAATAAGGAGATACAACGAGAAAAAGGGAATGTAATGAGAATAAGGGAGATAAAACGAGAAAAAGGGAATGTAATGAGAATAAGGGAGATACAACGAGAAAAAGGGAATGTAATGAGAATAAGGGAGATACAACGAGAAAAAGGGAATGAAATGAGAATAAGGGAGATAAAACGAGAAAAAGGGAATGTAATGAGAATAAGGGAGATACGAGAAAAAGGGAATGAAATGAGAATAAGGGAGATAAAACGAGAAAAAGGGAATGTAATGAGAATAAGGGAGATAAAACGAGAAAAAGGGAATGTAATGAGAATAAGGGAGATACAACGAGAAAAAGGGAATGAAATGAGAATAAGGGAGATAAAACGAGAAAAAGGGAATGTAATGAGAATAAGGGAGATACAACGAGAAAAAGGGAATGAAATGAGAATAAGGGAGATAAAACGAGAAAAAGGGAATGTAATGAGAATAAGGGAGATAAGACGAGAAAAAGGGAATGTAATGAGAATAAGGGAGATACAACGAGAAAAAGTGAATGAAATGAGAATAAGGGAGATACAACGAGAAAAACGGAATGAAATGAGAATAAGGGAGATACGAGAAAAAGGGAATGATATGAGAATAAGAGAGATACAACGAGAAAAAGGGAATGAAATGAGAATAAGGGAGATACAACGAGAAGAAAGGAAATGTAGTGAGAACAACCTAAATTCAAGAACAATAAGGGGAATAACGGGAAGAATAGGAGAAAACGATTAAGGGAAGTAAAAACAATAAGTTTTTAAACAATGAGATGAAGAAGATAAAGTGCAATATAAAGAGAACAAAGGAAATACATGGAATACAAGGGCAAAAAGGAGAACAAAAGGGTAAAAGTAAATACAAGGAGAACAAGGGGAATAAAAAGAGGGCAAGGAGAATTA
Source organism: Periplaneta americana (assembly GCA_025594305.2). Classification (NCBI taxonomy): domain Eukaryota; kingdom Metazoa; phylum Arthropoda; class Insecta; order Blattodea; family Blattidae; genus Periplaneta; species Periplaneta americana. The sequence goes on along the minus strand of JAJSOF020000001.1, from coordinate 191,262,272 downwards.
AAGGAAAGACAAAGACAAAAAATGAAAGGCAAGGAAAACAGGGAGAATACAAGCAAAACGAGGGGAATACTACAAATGAGAGAATACAAAGAGAAGGGAAAAGAGTTGTATTCCTATTTGACTGTCAATATTCTTTGTAGTTCTACATGAAATCCCTCTAAGTCTGCTTTGTTCACATTTTCCGTCACGACCTGGCGGGAATCGAACTGGGACTGCGTCACGTCACATACGCGGCCAGGAATAGCCAGTATGGAAGACAGGAGCAATAATTGTGAGCGAAGTGTATTTACTGTACGTAACTGGACAAACTGTGTGTCGTGACGAAATGCCATCTGTCGCGGGTCCGCCCTCAGGTGATTGTGCCGCAGAAGCAAACTAGAATGTCGCCACTTCGAGCACTTGGCGTAATTACCGCGTCACGCACCGCGATAGAGACGTCTGTGTAACGAGAGATGATGTATGGGCGGCGCGCACCTCATTTGTCCCGACAAGCTGTTTCGTGCCCTTGCGATTCCCGCGTCCACGAAACGAAGCAGGCGACCGCCTAATAATTCAATTTAGGAGATCTGGTGACAAATGTTTGTTTTATAGCTCGAAAGCCGTAGTTCCAGTTGTGCTACCAAGACCATCGTGCTATACATATGTAGAGTTATTATAACTTATGATTAGGGCATCTGCGTATCTTTATGTTGTAGTTTAGTCAACTGTCCGACGACAGGTCTGAACCTCACAAGTGACACCAACAGATCATCATTTATGAGGCAACTGGGCCAGGAGATAATGGGGTAGAGTGGCCAATTGCTTTCTTCCACTAATCAGACTTCAGATGTATACAAAGAATTATTGTTCTTCCTCTGACATATCGTCAAGTGAGATGTACTGCCTGATAATAGATATACAGATACGGATATAAAACTTGGGACTTCCTTATTGTTTAAGTTTCACTTACAACACATTCTGCATATGCAGGAGAAGTGGGCAACACGATTCTTTTTCAGAAGTCGATTCCAACGATTCAATCATACATTACGAATCGATTTTAACGATTCGTTCACGGTTCTTCCCGGTCTGCGATTCCAACTATTCTTTTGAATCGTCAACGAGTTCACGATTCTTCCCGGTCTGCGATCCCAACTATTCTTTTGAATCGTGAACGAATTCACGATTCTTCCCGGTCTGCGATCCCAACTATTCTTTTGAATCGTGAACGAATTCACGATTCTTCCCGGTCTGCGATCCCAACTATTCTTTTGAATCGTGAACGAATTCACGATTCTTCCCGGTCTGCGATTCCAACTATTCTTTTGAATCGTGAACGAATTCACGATTCTTCCCGGTCTGCGATCCAAACTATTCTTTTGAATCGTCAACGAGTTCACGATTCTTCCCGGTCTGCGATTCCAACTATTCTTTTGAATCGACAACGAGTTCACGATTCTTCCCGGTCTGCGATCCAAACTATTCTTTTGAATCGTCAACGAGTTCACGATTCTTCCCGGTCTGCGATCCCAACTATTCTTTTGAATCGTGAACGAATTCACGATTCTTCCCGGTCTGCGATCCAAACTATTCTTTTGAATCGTCAACGAGTTCACGATTCTTCCCGGTCTGCGATCCCCACTGTTCTTTTGAATCGTCAACGAATTCACGATTCTTCCCGGTCTGCGATTCCAACTATTCTTTTGAATCGTCAACGAGTTCACGGTTCTTCCCGGTCTGCGATTCCAACTATTCTTTTGAATCGTCAACGAGTTCACGGTACTTCCCAGTCTGCGATCCCCACTGTTCTTTTGAATCGTCAACGAATTCACGATTCTTCCCGGTCTGCGATTCCAACTATTCTTTTGAATCGTCAACGAGTTCACGGTACTTCCCAGTCTGCGATCCCCACTGTTCTTTTGAATCGTCAACGAATTCACGATTCTTCCCGGTCTGCGATTCCAACTATTCTTTTGAATCGTCAACGAGTTCACGGTACTTCCCAGTCTGCGATCCCCACTGTTCTTTTGAATCGTCAACGAATTCACGATTCTTCCCGGTCTGCGATTCCAACTATTCTTTTGAATCGTCAACGAGTTTATAGGTTCCAGAAAGGAAGCAGTGCGCATGTTCAGACATATAACAGACAAAACTAATTTTAATGTTGTTATATATCAATATACTCGTAAAGGAATTGTAAAAGACTAATTTTATCACCTCGACTGTGAACCAGGTCGCTCGTCCTCTGATCATGCCCACTGCCTCTTTTCTGAGATAAAATATCTATGCGACAAAACTCTTTCTAATACTGTACTGTCAATAGTATCTATATAATTTTGTCAGGGCATATCATTTACATCCTATATATATTTCATGGTTTACTTGAAGTTTTTATTTCTGGTGTACAAGTTCTTTTTTTAATGGTTCATAATTTTTTTAAGTTAATCTGTCGATTCTTTGTTAGTTAGAAATTTTCATAAAGTAATGCTCATTTCCAGCTGTGTCTTGAGAATATGAAACATGGGTACTACTTATACAGGGACATCACTTTATTTTTACTAACATTTTTAACATTAACCTGGCTATACTCGGAAACACTGTTACCCCACTTCCATTACAGGAGTTGGGAGTTGCTAGTGCAATATGTAAACAAATCATTTTACTAGTTATAGGAGGAGAGAAAAGTAGTGTATCCATTTATGTTACAGGGAAATATAGTATTACGATTTTCAGTTTGGTCATTACTTTACAGTATTTTATCAAAAAAACTGTAGAATAGTAACAATTTTTTTTTCACAAACTCAAGTCTTCAGGCGATTATATATATTATGTAATGTCTATTTTATTCAGCATATTACTTACTAACCTAATTTATTCCTGAGAATTTTGTGAGCACTTCCGTAAGAAATCCCAATTTCTACAGCTAACTTCTTGACTGACTTATTAGGACCTCGCTGCATCCTCTCTCTAGCATCTTCTACAGCATCTTCTGTCACCTTTGTTGGCCATCTTACACTTTTCTTCCTTTCTGTTGCTCTAAATTTATCTACCAGATTAATGACATTTCTACGAAAATATTCCGTAATGATATAATCAGGAAATTGTGAAAAAAACTGTTGTTCACATTCGGTTACATTGTAATTGCAGTTTCCATCATCGTCCTTCATACCTACAAACAGTAAAACAAAACTCTTGTTTAAATAATGCTGTTAAGTACCGTACCATATTATAGGGTGCCGTACTTTCGGTAACTCTAATCTTCACTTGTGCTCAGTCCACATAGATAAATTCAGTTATGCTACACACCATACCTGTGTGAAAATAAACTTAAATAATATAAGCTCTTTGTTCTATAGAAAACGCAACATATTTCTGAAACAAACTGTACTCTGTACTGTTGCTAGCATCAGCGGCGTAAGTTTGTGTGACTGACGTTAGCAAGGACATTAGTGAAAGGGGAGGGAGTCAAGTACAGTTAGAAACGCAGGTACAATAAAAATTGAAGTAAAAATAAAATGATGTCCCTGTACTTACTGGCTTTTAAGGAACCCTGAGGTCCATTGCCTCCCTCACATAAGCCCGCCATTGGTCCCTATCCTGAGCAAAATTAATCCAGTCTCCATCATCATATCTCACCTCCCTCAAATCCATATATGAAACATGGGTAGTATATCGAATTCAGAAAAATACAATATTGCAGCTGTTGAAATAAGATAAATTTTGAAAAGAATTGATCGTAACACAATGTCAGTGACAGCACAATCTAGTAACATCTGTGTAGAAATGACATTGGACAACCGAGAGAACAATGAAGCCTACCGACGATGTTTCCATGAAATGGCGATCATAATAATGATGATAGATGCACTCTGAAGTAGACGTTGAAATATGGGGAAAGACTCTTGAAGGAATACTACATACAGTGCATTTTGGAATTCCCTTTATGCACAACGGTTTGTAAGTTCAGAGAGGTTTTTCCCATGAAGAACACGCATGCCACATGGATCCTCCCCACTCTTTGATTCTATTGCCTGGCTATGAAACATGTATATGAATTCGGAGAAAATTACTGCTTTTCGTGCAGTTGATTGCTTGCATTATTGATCACTTTTGTTTTGAGTCGAGTTTAATGACGCATCTCCTATGACGTAGTAAAGTTATGTAAACAGAAGAATAACACCTCCCAAGTCTACAGACATATTGGCGAAATGCATTTTGCTTGTGCTTTTCGTGTCACAGTAGGGATCCTGGGTAACTCAGTCGGTAGGACGTTTGTGCGCTCGCCAATGGTCCCGGGTTCGATGCCCGGCTCCGTAACAATTTTTCCCTTGAAATTATTCCAGTCAGCTTTACTGGAAGCTTTACCTGAAAGCCAGATTTTCAACATTAAAGTTATATTTAATTTTAAAATAGTTTCTTTCCTCACCTTTCTCAATATAGTGCGTTTAATTATTCTTCCAATTAATTGTAAAAACTTCCCTAATTTGAATTCTAAGTCATTTGATGATTGATAAGAAATATTGCAGCCCAGATAATTAAACTATTACACTTTTACTACGTCATACTACTTTTGACCAATCAAACGGTACGAAGGAACGTGTTTCAACCAATCATGGCTATTTATCGCTTACAGTTTTATTACTTTCCTAGCATTTGTTTGTTTTTAACATTTGTCTAGCATTTAGTTGTTTTTATCACTTCCATAGCATTTGTTTGTTTTTACCACTTCCCTACCATTTGTTTCTTTATTTACCAACATTTCAAACTGCAAATTATTTACGGTATTATAAAACATGCTTTGCGATCGTCATAGTTAACTGAAAATGTTGGCTCCGTTGAAACGTTTTGGTGAAGCTAACATTAGTGAAATAGAATTTTAGTAAGTCAATGTAATAGATAAATCAATCTCTTATTATCTATCTATTAGATTTTCAATTCACAACTCCCTTCCAAATCCAGAGTCCTCCAAAAAAAATGTATATACTCCTTAAGGAACGAAAACTATTTATTATGTGTGTGATTTAAATTTGAATACTGATCACACATGTAGTACTGTCTTCAGTTAAGCCCTTGATTACTATAGATGTTCAAAATGTTCGCCGTTCGCTGACGAAGCAGAACTTGCAGCTGTACGCGATTTTCCCGATCTTCCTTTGTGAATATCACAAATCGTTTCGTGTGCCTCAAACTTGTCAATAATGCATTTAATTGTTAGGCGGGTTGGGAGTTCTGTTTCGTACTCCCGCCTCCACTGACGCTGCACTTCAATGTCATTATCAAACCTCATAAACCACTTCAGAATGCTTTTTCTGAATTTTTTTATCCAACACGTTTCGCTGCTCGAACGTCAAGCGTGCTCCAGCCTTTTTGTTTTCTCACTATCGTGATGAAAGTACCGACACTTGTTGAACGAAACACCATATTACAAATTTAATTTAATTTATTGATCTGACCCAATATTTTTTTTTGGGTTTGCCCTACGACACAGAATAGCTCACAATAAAATTTAAAATGAAAAATTATAGAAACAGGTTTCAGACAAAAGTGAATAAGATATAAGAAAAGAAAATAGAACCAAGTGTAATTTAAATTGAATGTACGCCATAAAGATGCTGACGAAATATCGCTACAGAAAATTTTATAATGGTGGTGACGATGGCATCTTGAAGATCTCTCGTCAGCTTGTATTTTTCCCTCCACTTTACAAAGGCTTTCGGGATGGTGCCTCTCGCTCCGAAGAAGAGACCGGTAACTGTGATTTTTTCTATATCGTATTTCGCCGATAGTTACTGAATCGTGGGCTCGTAGATTTTCTTTTTCTCTTCATTCACTTCAGATGGTTGAGTGGCTGAGATTTCAAATCTGATCGTAGGATCAATTATTTCGGCTGTCTGTTTATTCCTATTTATAGCTATGATATCGATCCTACGATTGCTCCCACCATCAGCAATACAATGAACTTCCTCGTGAACGTCTAGATTTTTGGATCGAAATGCATCTCCGATCGTAGAACATTTTATTCTGAGTACTTCTCCCTGTGGGCAACTTCCAGGCACATGATTCAAATCAATTGACAATAGCAATATCCCGATACAGTCTGACAAAGAGTGTATACATTTTTTTGGCGGACTCTATACTTTGTTCTAATCGTGTAATAGTCAATTAAATCCCACTCGAGTTTTTCATTTTCTCTAGATAAATCAAAACCTCTAGTGAGATTATTGTTGATAAACTTATTCTAATATTTCAGTTTATGTAGTGATTTTTGTTCCGATGTGATCCGTTCTAACGAAACCAAATATTTGTATCTTCTTCGTGGAAATTTCCAAATTATATTCTCTTGATGTATTAAAATATAATGTGTAGTATCTAAAATAATAAGGTAATCGCCAGTAAATAATGCTAAATATCAATTTTTAAAAGCATTTGGTTGGTTTTAATTTTTCAAACCAGACTCATTTCTCAATCAGCAATGATACTTCTACTTACGAAAAGTGAAAAATGTGTATCAATTAGAAAAAAATGTCAAATTATACCATTCCGTCTCCTTAACTTGACAGTATTTACCTGATGATGACCGGTGTCCTGCCGTGGCTTGGACAGACACGTGTGACTGGGGCATTCTAAAGAATTAATCTTGGTTTCGCGGCGTCCAACTGTCGCCGGACGGCCTTGTTTTTCCATCAACATGCCCATGCCGCGTAATTACTCATCGTGTTGTGATGTCACAATAATGTTTGGTAGAGGAATGGATTGCTATATGCAAGTTTAATGAAGTCGGCTAATATTTGTGGAAATCACCACAGAAAACAAATATAGACCCTGGATATAAATCCATTTGCCAACGTTCTCCATAATTAATTCCCCATGCCTCTCTCATCCTGTTAGAAATCCGCTACATTTGTCCACGTAAATGTGATGCAATTTCCAGTAGCGAAATGACGACTTTTATGCTTGAAATACGGCATACAGTTAGCCGGATTGCTAGGGCGTCGGCTTTCCATGCTGGAAACTCTGGTTTAATCCCCGGTCAGGTCACGTAAAATTTGTGGTGGAGAAAAAGAGCATTTTGAGGACATTTTAATGGGATTCAATCGTGTTTCTCAACAGAATTCTACAATTTGTTAACCAGTTATTGTAAGGGCAATTACAAATTATGTTAACACTTTCATATAATTACACTGGACAACACATTTTAACTTTTTTTTCTTTCGCTAATATGTTTTCGCGGTATACCAGCCGAGTTAAGATTTTGGAATGCTCCAAGCTTTCGACTGCTATCTCTGCAGCCATCTTCAGGGAAGTGATGTCCGAGCAGAAAGTCGAAAGGTAATATAGATGTTAGGCTGTCTCAGGTGAAACGGGATTGGTTGGCGGGAGCGTGTCACACAAAATAATCAGAATCCTCCAGAAGGTAAATATCAAAACCATCCATAAACCACAGAGCAAAATCCGGAGTCATCTACGTCAGGTTAAAGACAGTCAGGGCTTAAGGACTCCAGGGATTTACAAGATTCCATGCTAGTGCGGCGAAGTATACATAGGGCAGACTGGCCGCACAAAAGAAGACAGAATCAAAGAACATAAGAGGAACCTGAGGCTGTATTACTCGGAAAAATTAGCAGTGGCGCAACACAGCATAGAAAAGGAGCATAAAATACTGTTTGACCACACCAAGGTCATTAACAAATCAAGCCACTACTGGGATCGTACAATCAAGGAGGCCATAGAGATCAAGCTGGAGAAAAACAACTTTAACAGAGACAGTGGACTCCAGCTCAGTCAGGCATGGACACCGGCCTTGGACCAACTTAGGCCCTCTTACAATCAAGGTCATGAAGATCACGGACCGAGGACGGCAACCGATTCCAACCGGCGGAACAGGGCTCGCCGCCCGCCAAACTTCACACAGGAATCCCGGGAGGGGAGGAGCTTAAGAGAGATGACAATTCCCGGCCCCGGATTGGCCGATCCGCCAACCAATCCCGTTTCACCTGAGACAGCCTAACATCTATATTACCTTTCGACTTTCTGCTCGGACATCACTTCCCTGAAGATGGCTGCAGAGATAGCAGTCGAAAGCTTGGAGCATTCCAAAATCTTAACTCGGCTGATATCCCGCGAAAACATATTAGCGAACCAACGCCGAGAAAGCCTCAAATCATACTTTTTTTTCTTTGTTAAATGGGAAAGAAAAGGTGATTATTGTGATATATTTTCCGCTGATTTTATGGCTTTCTGTTTAAGGATTTTATTTCTATCGGGTATGAATTTTATGTAATACACATTTTTTGTTATTTATTAAATAAAATGTTTCACATTCTGTATACTAACTTTCTTAATTACTTACAAATAGCAAAGGTTCATTGCCACCCTCACATAAGCTCGCCTGTCCTGAGCAAGACTAATTCGATCTCTATCATCATATCCCACCTCCCTCAAATCCATTTTAATTTTATCCTCCCATCTATGCCTTGGCCTCCCCAAAGGTCTTTTCACCTCAAGTCTTCCAACTAACACTATATACATTTATAGATTCCCCAATACGTGCTACATGCCCTGCCCATCTTAAACGTCTTGATTTAATGTTGCTAATTATGTCAGGTGAGATATTATTCGGTTGAGAAGCTTTTGTCATCAACTCTGCTGCCAAAAAATCTGAAAGTTAGAATTTACAAAACAGTTATATTACCGGTTGTTCTGTATGGTTGTGAAACTTGGACTCTCACTTTGAGAGAGGAACAGAGATTAAGGGTGTTTGAGAATAAGGTGCTTAGGAAAATATTTGGGCGAAGGGGGATGAAGTTACAGGAGAATGGAGAAAGTTACACAACGCAGAACTGCACACCTTCTATTGTTCACTTACATAATTAGAAACATTAAATCCAGACGTTTGAGATGGGCAGGGCATGTAGCACATATGGGCGAATCCAAAATGCATATACAGTGTTAGTCAGGAGGTCGTAGGGAAAAAGACCTTTAGGGATGCCGAGACGTAGAAAGGAGGATAATATTGAAATGGATTTGAGGGAGGTGGGATATAATGGTAGAGGCTGGATTAATCTTGCACAGGATAGGGACCGATGGTGGGCTTTACCTATGTGAGGGCGGCAATGAACCTCCGGGTTCCTTAAAAGCCAGTAAGTAAGTAAATTATGTCAGGTAATGACTACAATGCGTGCAGTTCTGCGTTGTGTAACTTTCTCCTGTAACTTCAGCCCACTTAGTCCTAATTATTCTCCTCAGCATCTTATTCTAAAACACTCTTAACCAATGTTTCTCTCTCAACTGTTTTATAAATTCTAACGTTCAGTGTTTTGTAACGCAGTTAGATGACAAAAGCTTCTTAACGGAATAATAGCAGGCTTTTTCCCATATTTATTCTGCGTTTAATTTCCTCTCGAGTGTCGTTTATATTTGTTACTGTTGCTCCAAGGTATTTGAATTTTGCCACGTTTTCAAAGGATACATCTCCACTTTTTATATTTCCATTTCTATTATGTTTTGTTCACGAGACATAATCATTTACTTTGTTTTTTTTTTAGTGATTTACTTCCAAACCTATCTTATTACTTGCTACATGTAAAATTAACGTATTTATCCTAATAGTTTGTGACATATTCAGAGAAGAAAAAAGCATAGTGAAACAGAATGTTAGTGTGCAATGTTGGCTGCAGCAGAAGATCCCATAGGACAGTGATGTCAAAGCAAGCGCATTTTTCTGACCTTGACGTCGTGTGCGGGCAGCAAGCGCTAAGTATGGAAAGAGGAAGGGTTGTGTATATGAATAAGCAACCTGTTGGATTAAGAAAACAGTGGTGCACAAACTTCAAACAGAACGTGAAATTTTATGTCGTTATTTTTATATGGCTTCTTTCTGTTTAATATTATCTATATTGTCTGTAAAACAAAAGTACTAACACTGATTTCTTAATATTGCACTTGTGTTTTATATCTTAATAACATAATAGAGAGTTAAGAAGGAATATTCACTTAAATTCCATAGTAGTATAATATTATACTGTATTAAGTGGATGAAACACATCATTCATAAAGAAAGTGATATTCCAAAGAAAGAGATTGAGTATGACATGATAAGTTGGAATTTATATTGATGGTATCTTTAGCCTTATAAAAGTAATCAATAAACTAATCAAAACAATATCACAGTACAAAGCAAAGTTACCTAGGTACTGTATCTCTTTTAAGTGTAACTAATATTACATAACAAAACTCTTATCGCATTATGCTTTTAAGGTGATATTTGTGAGCAACTTCCTATCATCAGAATATTAAATTATTTTCTCGAAATCTGCTGAAGTTATAGAGCTGACATTTTACAACACATGGGCACGTATCTTTTGCTTATGATGTAACAGTAGTTGCTTTGTTAATTCATATCCTTACAAACAATTTCCATGCGAATATTTTCAAAATTTTCAATACACTATCTACAGTAATACTTATATACGGTATATTAGATTTACGAAAATATTCTGTAAGGCTACTGAATAAATAGGCCTATATCTGAAAATTTCACTTTTCTCTACGAAAAGTTGAGAAAATATTTCTTTTGAATAAAAAAATCAAATTTATAAAAACCAGCATTAAAATTGAATCGGTCATTGCAGAAAGGGGATAAGTCATAAAATCTTACTTTTGAGATAATCAATAAAAACTGTTTTCTTCTTCCAATACTGGAGTAATCATTATAAATATTTTTTCTTACTTTGTTTATGAATAGTGAAGTATAATACATCATGTTAGACATCTGACATCTCAAACACTTTTGTTTAAAGTTGTTTAATCGAACCATGACTTATCCCCTTTCTGCAAGGAATTGTTAAATATAAAAGAAAAAAATATATAAATTACAATTTTGGGCTAATGTAATATTTGAAAAATAACTAAATGTTAATAATTACAATGATAACGATGTTTTGTGTATAATTACTACATTACAGTCACCATTTACATATATATATTTTCATTTCAATCACTATTCCTACTACAGAAATGTACCAATATGTAATTTTATATCACAGTTTTAAATCAGAACTCTACTTTTAAACTAAAACTTAAAAACTGCATATAGGAGAGCACAATAAAAATACACTAAAGTACTACACAAAATCATTTGTTTCAATTTTTACAGAGTGTATTGTTAGACGTTGGAAGCCACGTCGTCTGTAGATTCCTTGTCACAAGGTGGCCAGTTCTCTTCGTAAAAGGAAGTGTGTTCCAATGGAATGTATTGCCTCACTGTCGAAACGTCTCAATTTTTTTCGTATTAATGGGAATTTTCCCATTGTATGCTTTAATATAGGCATTACTATGCGTCCAGAACCTGGTTTTTTCATACAGAATCTGTGTTTCCTCATTTCACTATCAATGAACAAACTGGCAGTCACACATCCTCAATCATCTTTAGAGTAAACAAATTCACTGAATTGTGCTGAAGAAAACATATTCTTATCTTTCCCTTTCTTCCTCAGTGTGTCTAATGAGCAGGTGGTTTTCTTGTAATACTCTGGCCACCAGTATTTAAAATTCAAAATATCATCAGTAGTAACTGATTCTACAGAAAATCTGTTGTTTGTGTTTGCCTGGTGGATCAAGGTATTGTATTGGTCTGGCACATACTGTATACCCTGTCTGTCTTCCTTAGTTTGCGCTTCACTACACCAAAGTTGCGGTCACAGGGAAGAAATGAATGGCCTCGTTGTGGAAAATAATGAATGATTTTGTTAAATCTCCCCATTTGGGTCAGTGCAAGCAACAATCGAATTAAGATATGATTTTTATTTTGCCCTCCACAGTTATCAGAGAAAAGATACAATTCCTTAACTGAAGAAGAGACATTATTTTCAATGTAGTTCAGAAGGAACACACTTCATTTGAAGATCTGTGGCCTATACCTTCATGATAGGAATAGAAGTGCGCCGTATGGTCTTTGAAATTGTGAATGTTGAAAATTATTGATGACCCAGAGTTGCGTCTAAACAAACAATGAGTAGTTTCTTACCCACATTGTTCTCCTGTCGTACAGGCTGCTACAGACTTCCCAATGGAATTGACGTTCCAATGCCTTCAGTTTATTTTTCTTATTTACATTTCTGCGGTAGTTAATTTCATTGCGTTTACGTTTACCACTAATAACACAGTTTTCTTCCCCTGGGTCACTTACTACTTCTAGCTTATCTGTCATTTTCCTTATCACCTGATGGGTGCATAACTTATTAGATCCGCGGCACTCAGTTGCGTCACGTCGTCGGTCAGTGCAGAAAGAAGGTAAGTCGCTGACTTGTCCCTTTCTGCAATGACTGCTTATGGTACTCTGCTTTGCGTTAAGAATGAGCAAATTTGTCCCATTTCTGTATGGAAATGTGTGTCTAGGTCTGGAGAAAGCAATGGCACTCTTAACTCATTTTCGCGTTTTTCATGACTTATCCCCTTTCTGCAATGACCGATTCAATTAAAACTTACATTCTTATAATGCACTTATACTTCTCAGGCAAATCTAAAAATTAACATGGATACAGTTTTAATAAGTTTTCTTCCCTTTATCTATTGAATCAGTGCTGGCCATCCCTGAATATAGCTCGACCAAGCGGCATATACCTCCTCTTTCGTCTGTCTCTTTCCTTTCCGCTGTAAAGCGCTCAGGCTCTCCTGGGCTCTAAAGCGCGCGCTTGCTCCTATGGGCATCAATTGACATGCCTGCCCTAGGAAAACCCTCTCGTTCTTAATTATCATTTTCGTTAGTGTCGGGGATCGATCCCAACAGCCAGGAATGACAAGGCCACGCTCTAGCGCTGATGTACCGAAACTGTATGAGAAACTTAGCACTCATGTTTTCACTGTATGCATTGCAATTTCGTGTTTATTCTCCACAATGGTCTAAACAGCTGGGGGATCAATCGTTCCTACAAAGCGTTCCCAGTAAGTTTTAAACGTCATGTAGAGCGAAATGAGCGCCTGACGTGGCAGGCCGCCCGCATTACAGTCAAATAACAGTTCCGCGGTGAACGTCGACAAGACGTGCTGTCTGTCATCTGCACTTGTGTCTTAGTTTTTGCGACGCTTCAAGCTGTTGAAACATTCACAGTACTCCTGTACACCCATATTCCATAAAACCGCGGAAAATCATTCTTCTGCAGTAAAGACGCCGTCTTTCCTGACGTTTTGTTTTTGTATCACTTGCTGTGTGTCTAAATTAGTTATCATTAGTGCTGTCGATCGATCAAAATATTTAATCGATTAACGATTTGAATTTAATCGATTAATCCATATTATTATTATTATTATTATTATTATTATTATTATTTTATTATTATTATTATTATTTGTCTTCTATCCAGTTTTCATTATTGGTCACACCCGACCTCAAGCATATTGCTTTTTCGGGTGTGACCCAGTTGTATTTATACAATAATTTTTTAATATGTAGACCATTTGACTATGAGATTTGTAATCAATTTTTGAAGAATATTCATATGGAACTTTAGGGTGAAATGCTTGTAATTCTAATCTCACTCCACTAATACTTATTCAGAAAAGAATAATTAAAATATGCCTTAATAAACCAATTGATTACTCATCCGAGCTTTTGTTTACTGATTTTAATGTTTTGAAAATTAAACAGATTTATTATATTGCCTTATTAATCTTCATACATAAAAACCGTAATAAATTCAAATTGTATCATCATAAATATGGAACTAAAAGATCCGATTTTATACGACTAGAGGAACCAAAGTGTTTCACAAGCACAGCTCTGAGCCATGATACCTACTTTGGTCCAAGGTTATACAATAAAATAATTCATAAATATCCAGATTTGCAAAATTTTAGTATCAGGAATTTCAAAAATAGCGTTAGGAATTTAATGTTTAAAGAATATATATTGATTTAATATGTATATGAATTTGTATGACTTAAATTGTTAAAATTTAAATTGTATTTTTAAATTTAATTTAATCCTGTAATTTTTTTTTCTTGACCCAGTTTGTGTCAAAATATTATCTTTGTGTTTAGATATCTCCCTGAGCACGAGTCTTTTACTCCTTCAGGGAAGAACTAAGATTGTATTATTTTATTAACAATAAACAAACAACAATAAACAATAGTATTGTAAAATCTTTGTTATTGTATGTAATTTTTGCTTGCAATAAAAATCTTGTAATATATAATATAATAATCGATACATTAATCAAGTTTTGATTGATTTTTTTAAAAAAATTTAAATACTTAAAAAATTTGAAGGGGAGATCAAAACCATTTTGTCCACTTTTTCATTCATTTTTTTCAAATTTAATTAAATTTGATATTTCCCGTGTTAATTTTTGGTATACTATTTTCTTGATCTCTAAAAACCAGAAAATTAAAAAAAAAA
>JAJSOF020000001.1:191224350-191247798 GCA_025594305.2 Periplaneta americana | reverse complement strand
TAATCACCTGTAATGTTCAAAGATCTCGTGACTCATAATCGAATACAAGTGGCAACCGCAACTCGTGGAACAATCGACTGCCAAACCCACGTATAAAATATTGATTGATTAACATAGATACAGCAAACACTTCAAATCCCTGGGGATAGAGTAGATACCCTGCCTACATGCACACAACAATGTAGGACTCCCTGACGGCACAACTCCGTCCGTCTGTCTGCTGTCCCTAACGTAAGACGGTTGGTGTACCACACTGATACACATGCACGACTCTACAGAGAGTACAAACTCGTAGCAAGGAGTGTCCAAGCTTTATGACAGGGTCCACTTTATAGTGGCTTATGAAGAATTGAAATTTTGTTTTAGATTTCCATGTTACACCTACTCTGAACACTGCTGCCATGGAAAGATTTATTTTCGGAGTGGCACCATTTCAATTCTTTAAGATTGTTTGAACCAAAATGCAACACTGTTACAGTGTTTAATCATAGTAGTAATTTAGGCCCAAGAATATATAACAAATTTATATTTAAATATCCTAATCTTGTCAATTCTAATAGTTTTACTGTTAAATTTAAAAAGTTATGAATGGATTTTATAAATAATGAAAAATTGTAAATTTAAATCTACAGAGCGTTCGCCTAAGGGTGAGGCCAGGAAAGCGGCCTGTACTGATACGCCGCTTTGTGTGCGCAGTTGTTGAGACACGCTCGACAATCAAGGACATCAAGGTCGACAAGTTATCAGTTGTGAGCCAGAAGTTGCAGTATATAACACGTACAGTGCAGTTTCTTGACACAGTTGCTTAAATATATTGAGCGTTGTGTAAAATTTGTTAACAATGCAAAACGCAAAATTCACGCTTGAACAGAGAGTTTTTATGTATCATGCATATGTGAAAACAGAGTCATGTAGAGAGGTGCGTAGGCAATTTAAAGTGAAATATTCGGGTGCTACAATTCCGGGTAGAGAAACTGTTAGACATCTTGTTAACAAATTAAGGACAACAGGGTCGATAAATGCTACAATTCCTAAGCGAAAACAAAGAGTATTGACGGGAGAAAACATTGATGAAACCAGTGCATCATTTACACGCTCTCCTAATAAATCTCTAAGACGTGTTTCACAGGAAGTTAGTGTTTCAAAAATATCAGTCTTTACTGCTGCTAAACTTTTAAAATTAAAACCCTACAGAGTATAGTACAGAAAGCGAAAGCTTACGGATAGACGATTCCCGCAAGCGACATCGCAGGCAGGCCGCTTTCCTGGCCCCACCCGTAGGCGAACGCTCTGTATATATTCTTATTGTGTAGTAGACATAAGACAAATTGTACTATATAGTTCATAATTTCAATTCAGGAATCCGCCCCTGAGACGTTACTAACAACGTTACAGACACAGCGGGAAAAGCATGGAGGGCGTTACACTCTGTGATGAGGGTACTAAGAAAAGGCTCTGATAAATCCAAAGAGATTGCATATAAATCACTAGTACGTCCAGTAATGGAATATTGTGCTGCATGTTGGGATCCTTACAGACTAGAACATATTAAGACACTGGAAAAGATTAAAAAACGGGCTCTTAAGTGTTGTCGGAAAAATTCACCATTAAAATGGGACACACTGACGGCCAGAGAACGCGAATTCGATTATGCGCGCTGTTCAAAACATACAGAGGTGAGCCTGCCTGAGAGAAATAAAAATAGGTTGCAGCCGCCAAATTACTCTTCAAGGAACGACCACTCATATAAATTGAGGGAAAGAAGACAGAGGACGGACACTGGAAAGTTTTCTTTTCTCAATCGTACTATCAGGACTGGAATGCTTTACCTGCAGACTTACTAAAGGCTTTACCAACAACCTAAAATGTATTTAAAAATAGGCTTAAGGACTTTACTAATAGACGATAATTATACACAGTATTTAAAGGTGTAAATGATATTTTGTTATTGAAGTGTTCTATCAGTGAAGAATTATGTTGTGTCAGTGAAGTGTGTTGTGTCAGTGAAGTGTGTTGAGTAAGTGAAACGTGTTCCTGTCAGTGAAGCTTTATAGTTTATAGTGGCAGTGCAAAGTATTTGAAGAGTAAAATGTCTTTGAAGTGTTAGTGAAATCAGGATAGAAGCAGTGAAATGTGTCGTAGTTCCAGTGCAGTGAGTGAGTGACAGGAAATGAGTGTAGTGTTGAAAGGTACTTGTGCAGATATGAACATATCATACTCTTGGGTTTTAGTTCGAACATAGGTTTAAGGTACAAATTAGATTTACCTTAAAAGTTATTTTAACTGATCGTGCTTCATTTAACTTAGGATGTTTCCTGTTATTATTATTATTATTATTATTATTATTATTATTATTATTATTATTATTAATTATTATTATTATCATTAATTACTGTTAGTATTAATTATTAGTATTATTACTAATTGTCTTTTTTATTAATTGTGTTTATTATTGTGTTTATAGAGTGTAATTAGTTACCACTGCCACCGGGTATATACCCATTGCAGTGTTAATAAATATATACACATACATACATACAAAAAAATGGCCTGCAGTATGAAACTGAAGATCCACTTCTTACATTCACATTAGGACTTCTTTCCTGAGAACTTGGGGACTGTAAGTGATGAACAGGGAGAGCGATTTCACCAAGACATGGCTACAATGGAACATAGGTATCAAGGAATATGGGATCCAGCGATGATGGGCAATTATTGCCAGTTTTTAAAAGGGAAGATTTCAGTTCCCAAAGAGAAAAAATGAAGGTATTTTTTAATCTCTCTCTATTTTATTGCACGAAGAGTGGTTTTATAAGTCTTAATAGCTGATCAACAGTTATTGATGTATCAGTTTTGTCATATCTAAGCTGCCTTTGGAAATTTTCACACAAAAATAAGAACAAAATAATTTTTAATACGTCAAAAACCTGATTTTTCAATGTATCAAGTAAGCATCTATAACACAAAAACGTGACGTGTTACGAACTTTTCATTGCCGTTTTCGTGCTCAGCGCATGCAAATTAGTTAAAGATCAGCTTATTTTATTAATCTTATGGAAAAAAGTTCAAATTTGTTGAGTAGTGTTTTCTATAATACCAATCTGTAAAACTTCGTTTATCTATGATACCTACGTTAAAAACTCACTAGTGAAGTACTGGTACCAAATTGCATGCATTTTTCACGATATTACAAAACTTGAATTTATTTTTAAAAGTATAGTGACTTTTGCGCGAGCTTGTATATCGCTGCAAGAGAGTGGTGAATAAATTTTGTTTTTAGGATGTTTGACAGTTATAAAAATGCAATTTCAAGCAAAAATGTTAAACCTTGTAAGAATAATAGCGACTTTAAAAATAAAATAATTTAAATTTACAACAATTTTAATAATTCACACACTCTTAAACCAAATTTGATTAAATTTGATACACATTATTTACAAGGAGCACAATAATTGTACAAAATTTCAGGTTTCTATTTTTATTTGATTAGAAAGCTGAAATTTCAGTATACCTTTAAGTGTATAAAGTAAATTTTGCGCCATTCTGTATATTGCTGCCAAAGGAGTGGCAAACAGAGTTACAATGACACATTCACATGTCCGTTTCTTGGCTGTCTGGGAGTTGTAAAATCTACTGTAGTCTATATGGGCTACTCCATATGAAATCGATCAGTAAAAAGCCTCGCATTTTTATACTCTAATTTTTTCATATTTATACAAGGTGCTGAGGACAGTGCATTTTCAAAAATATACTACCGAAAGTCAAACGGTTTTCGTATTATTGAGCGACAAATTTAGCGTATTTTATAAAAACAAGCCTCTTTCAGCGCTCAGAACTCTGGAACCGTTTACTGCAGAACACTGAACGAGAGCTCATTTTGAAGCTGACATTTGGTAGGTTATGTTAAGAAGTAATCCTTATTTTTATTGTACACAGAGAGACAGATAATCTGATTTTACTTACTTTTAGGTTTTTGCTAATTTGTAAAAAATGTAAAAATATATTGAGAAAAACCTTGCATTATTAAGAGGGATTCGGCATTGTTTGCTTAATGGTATGGCAATAAGTTTCGAGGGAATTTAATTAATTATTTTCACAGGCCTAGACTTGAAAAACGCAGTACCGCACACACTGGCCGAGAGCTGAAGATAAGCTAGCGTTCGGCGTCATTTTACTCCTGTGTTCATGAAAACCTGTGATAAAGCTAGGATAGTCATGACTGCCAGACGACACATCACGTGTTTATGTCTCCTGGCCTTGCTTACCTCGGCTAGCTCCCGCCTCACAGCTGGTTAGTTCACGCGCGTACTATTTTTTTATTTGATATTTTCAATACTTTCTTATCAACGTGCCATCAGTAAAAATGTGTGTTTCTTTGTACTTTCAATGCGGAATCTAACTATATATTTTTAAAATATTTTTTTCCTTGCCAAAGGAGTCTTAATGAGGAAAATCTAAATTTCTCCATTTCCATTAAAAGTAAGAAAATCTGTTTATATGTCAATATAAACTTTGATTTCTCAGCATCAAAATAAACCATGATTTTGATCATTCGGTGAAAGGGTTTCGGAGCTACAACAGTTAAAATTGCTAATTTTATGAAAATATGATAAATTTAAATATTTTGAATTTAAATACTATGAAGTTCTGATGCGTCAAACTTTGCACAAAGCATTGCATCACAGTCCTCTACGTACAAAAAAAGCTTTATTGTATTCAGAAATTGTAAGGTCAATTTTCTCTATATTTCGGTCGATTTGAGATGGAATAGCTCATATGCTAGCCTAATCAGATACGGAACGCCCTATGAAGTAAAACATGCAGTATTAATACTCACCTTTGGTAATTAACTTGGGGAGAAATGATCATCTTTTGCTGTTGTTGGCGCTGTAGCATCTGCTTGCCGTAGATGCCGTAGCCGAAGCCGTAGATTTCGTCTTCCTCCTTATCGCTAAGACAGCTGGACGGGGAATACTTGCCAGGGACGTATATCGGCTGCGAGTGCGAAGTGGTGATCCCGTGGTGACCCTAGGGTCAAGAGCAAAAGGCCCATTACGAAGTGGAGGCGGCAGTATTAGGAATTGAAGCGTGCCCAAGGCAAGACACCGTCCGGTCGACCGACCTGAAATATTGAGAGGTGCGCCGACGCTGACGGAATTTACGGGCAAAAATGCAATTTTAAATTTCAATTTGCTACTGAAGACATTCGGAAGCTTGTTTGTATTATGGAGCATCCGTTCTTGTGATCAGTGGCGTACTAGTACATCTAGTTCCTACCTAATTTCAGTGATAGGACAAATAATAGTACTACTGTACTACAGTCATCCTCTGAGGAGTTTAGTGTTGAGAGGAATGTGGTTCCGACTAGTCTAGCGCGGTACTGGAGTGGGAGGGAACAGTGACAGCGGCAGTCTGGAAGGAAGTACAGTCATACTGAAAACATTCGCCCAATTTACGAGAGCAGTATGCCTATTAGTTTTCTAACGTATTTTTGGCAAGATAGAGATACAACCATTCGTACTTACGTGTTCAGAGAAGGAAAGTATTGTAGAAAATTTTATTTATTTATTTATTTACTTACCTATTCATTTATTTACTTACATATTTATTTATTTATTTATTCTGGTGAAGTTAAGGCCATCACACCACCAGAAAGACAAATACAATAAAATAAGTAAAAAGAAAAATCATAATACAACTACAGGGACATCATTTTATTTTTACTTGCATTTTTATTGTACCTGCATTTCTGAATGTACTTCACTCCCACCCCTTCACTAATGTCCTTGCTCCCGTCAGACACACAAACTTACGGCCGCTGTTGCATTCGAAGTCTTCAAGCAGTGAAGTAAACAATGCAGTGTATAGTATGTTTCAGAAATATGGTTGCGTTTTCTATAGAAGAAAGAACCTATATTAATAATATCGTACTAAAAAATTATATTCAAGAAACGATAAATTCAATTTCAGAGAATATGCTTCAAAATGTTTTAATAATATGCATAAAAGAATTGAAGCCTGCATTGTAATGAACGCCAACCATTTTCAGCAACCAAATTCAGATTAGCTTTTTTGAATTGAGGTGGCTAGAAGCAAAGGAATGCTAGTGACATTTGTAATAACATGAGTTAAGTGCATCCAGTGTAAGCTAAAGTATCTAAAATTTTAGTGGCAAAGGGATATTTTAATCGCATCACACATTAAAATTTAAATAAAAATATCACCGATTTTACGAAAGCTTAAATATTTAAACCCCATTTTCTCAAAAGTAACTTAAGTGCACTTACAGTCCTTTACTTATGACCCCGTCAATTTAAATGCACACTTTATATTGTATGTTAACACCAATAATTAATATGCTAAATAAAGTAGACATTACATAACGAACATAGCTGCCTGAAAAGTTGAGTTAAAAAATATGTTACTACTCTACTGTATTTTGATAAATTCCGTAAAAGTGATGATCAAACTGAAAATCGTAATATCGTTTTTCTCTACAACATAAATGGATACACTACTTTTCTCTCTTCCTGTACCTAGTAAAATGATTCCTTTACATATTGCACTAGTAACATCAAACTTCTGTAATGGAAGGGGGCAACAGTGTTTCAGTATAGCCAGGTTAATGTTAAAAATGTTGGTAAAAATAAAGTGATGTCCCTGTACAATAATATAAATGAAAAGAAGAAACATACTATAAAATTTAGTGTTTAGTAGAATTGAATTAAATTTGTAAAGTAATAATTTAAATATACTGTACTGCTCAACTCACTTGAGAAGTACACAGTCATACACTACTACAAACTGAAGACTGCTTAGTTTTGGACGATTAATACTTCACACTCCGCTCGGCTCGGCTTGGCTGTAGCAACAAAAGAATCTACCTGCAACCCCGCACCGATGCCAAGAATACCTCAGGTCCCAGCGCTAAACTCGTCGGAGGAAGACAGTAGTGTAAGTTTTCTTCTTCGTCCTTACATCAGAATATATTTACATATCTTCATTACACAAATTTAACACTTTAGATTTGGTTATAAAAACAAATTCTAGTATTAAACTAAAACTAAGTTGGTAAATTACGGTAGGTGCCTTTAGTTGACGATTGTACTAGTTTACTAAAGCCGTAAGTAAGTTACTTACTTACAAATAGCTTTTAAGAAACCCGCACGTTCATTGCCGCCCTCACATAAGCCCGCCATCGGTTCCTATCCTGTACAAGATTAACCCAGTCTCTATCATCATATCTCATCTTCCTCAAATTCATTTTAATATTATCCTCCCATCTATATCTCTGCCTCCCTAATGGTCTTTTACCCTCCGGCCTCCCAACTAACACTCTATATGCATTTCTGGATTCGCCCATATGTCCTACATGCCCTGATCATCTCAAACGTCTGGATTTAATGTTCCTAATTATGTCAGGTGAAGAATACAATGCGTGCAGTTCTGTGTTGTGTAACTTTCTACATTCTCCTGTATCTTCATTCCTTTTAGCACCAAATATTTTCCTAAGAACCTTATTCTCAAACATCCTTAATCTCTGTCCCTCTCTCAAAGTGAGAGTCCAAGTTTCACAACCACACAGAACAACCGGAAATATAACTGTTTTATAAATTCTATTATTATTATTATTATTATTATTATTATTATTATTATTATTATTATTATTATTACCAATGATACTTTCATAGGCAAACGATGCTATCAACTTAAAAATGGTTCATTCCCGGCGAAAATGGTTAGATTTCATCCTTAAGGTTTGAAGTCAGAAGACACAGATTATAGAAAAAGTGAACTTCCTGTTAACCTGTGGGATTCCATAGACTATAATTCAATACAATTATTAATTATTATAATATATATGTTATATAATATATATTATAATATATAATATTAATTGACAATGCAATTATCTTAGTAATTAGTTAAAAAAACTCAGCCTTTTGTATCTCTTTTGGTTTTATTGCAATTAATTATTAAAACAGAAAAATAACTTTGGGAACATCCCCTATTTTATGTGCCTAGATTCGCTGAATATTAATCATATCTATTCAATTATGTGAGAGACCTCGTTGTTCATAGACAAGTCATACACAAGCAGACATGTCCAAACCTGCTTTTATTTGCATTTTGAATACTGATACACAAACTGATTTCGTTTTTTTTTTTCTAATAGGAAAAAAATAAAAAAACAGGCAGAAATAAGAAATAATCGAAAAAAGGTAGAAAGAATGAAGGGAAGAAAATAAATAGAAAGGCAATAACAAATGACATAGCTAGATAGTAGATAGGGACAGTGGGAATCTCGTTAATCCATTCATGCGTGTCATTCATGGGACTGAAGCCGGATGGTCTATGGCGAGTCCTTGGCATCAACCCCTTTGTTTCGATTACTCCGCTTTGATTTGATTACCTGATTAGGTTTTTCAGAGGTTTTCCCCAAACCAAAAGGCAAATGCCAGGTAATATTTTGGCGAATCCTCGGACCTCACCTCATCTTACTACATCTCGCCAAAATATTGTAAAAAAATTGCACAAAATTGTAAAAATTGTAGAAAATTACTAAAGTGTAAAACTATAAAAATTTGTAAAAATTGTAATTGTAATATTGTAAAATTTTGACTTGTTCCACATCTTAAAGCTTCATTACTCATGTAAGATCTATGGAATAAAATGAATGAATGAATGAATGAATGAATGAATGAATGAATGAATGAATGAATGAATGAATGAATGAATGATTTGATGCCAACTATAACCTAATATACCTCAGGGTGAAATAGGGTTTATTAAATTGGA
Organism: Periplaneta americana; assembly: GCA_025594305.2. Classification (NCBI taxonomy): domain Eukaryota; kingdom Metazoa; phylum Arthropoda; class Insecta; order Blattodea; family Blattidae; genus Periplaneta; species Periplaneta americana. The sequence goes on along the minus strand of JAJSOF020000001.1, from coordinate 191,238,999 downwards.
TAATAAAGAAAAAAAGACAAAAGAGGAGAATGAGAAGAAATAAAAGACAAAAGTAAGTGAGATTAAAGAACAAATGGGTGCAAAGCGCACAGAAAGCAGAAAGGTGCTGTATCTGTCTCACCTGGGGTATGCTGGCCGACGGGGCCCGTGGTGCTGGGGGTGTACGCGTCCGAGGGGGCGTGTCGGGCGTGGTGCCCACCAGCACCCTGATGCGTGGGACAGATCCTCCCACTCCCGCCGGCGCAGGTCCTCCAGGTGCTCCAGAACATCGCCGTAGTGCGTGTTGAACAGGTCGGCGTACCTCGAAAGCCAGGCCCTCCAGGTATCCGCGCTCACCCGACTGTAGGCAGACAGGAAAATCTATTTCAGACCAACGCAACTCTTACAGTAATAATAATAATAATAATAATAATAATAATAATAATAATAATAATAATAATAATTTATTTTATTTATTTACTTTATTTATTTACTTACATTTAATGTGCTGTACAACAGCCAGTGGCCAATTACAGTTCAGCACAAACAATGTAAGAAAAACATTAGCAATAATTTACAATAAAAGTACAAAGAAATAATTAAATTAATGGCAATTAATTAAAATGATAATTAGAAATGAAATAATGGAATCATGAATGAAGAATGGAATCATATAAAATAATATTACAAAGATGTACAAGATTATAATACAACGACAATAATGACAATGAATGGACGGGATAAAATGGATGCCTAAACTACATAGCATAATGAGCGAGAATAATATTAAAATACATATTTAAACAAAAGATATAAATGAAAACTGATATAAAACTTCAAAATATATACTAGACATTAAATGGATCCAAGCTTGATCCATGCAAATTAGCATATTTTATGCATCTGCAGACCGGAGAGAGATTTAGAATTTCTATTGTAAAACATTTTATGAAATCTTAAACCCTTAGCAGGAATTCGAAGACTGATATTGCTTAGGAAAGATTCACAATCAATATCACCCTTAAGAACTTTACAAAAAAATAAATAATCAAGATCTTGACGTCTGGCAAATAAACTACAGCAATTAAAATATTTGCAGTTAATCTCATATTTATAATCATCAGAATTAGGTAAAAATCTATAAGAACAAAGGAAATAAATTTTCTTTGAATATTCTCTAGCTTAGCCGAGTCAGTGGAAGTAATAGAGTTCCATACTACAGATGCATATTCAAGCTTGGATCTGACCAATGTATAGTATAAAATTAACAAACACATAGGAGTAGAAAAGGAATAAGTTATAGATATAATTAGACCAAGCATTCTTAATGAATGGGTATAAATATATTGCACATGATCATGGAAATATAATTTAGAATCAAGTAAGACACCAAGATCTCTAATAGTATCTTTCCTAGTAATTATGACATTATTAAAGTATAATTAAATTTTTGGGAGGTTGTTTTACGTGTGAAAGAGATAGCAAAAGTTTTGGATTGATTAATGTTCATTCCGTTTTCAACAGTCCAAAGTGCAATTGAATTGATATCCTTTTGAAGAATTTGACAATCAGCCAAACTACTAATTTTGAGAAAGATTTTGAGATCATCCGCAAATAAAAGAAAGCTAGAACTTATTCTTTTACTTATGTCATTTACAAATAATAATAATAAGAGAGGCCCCAAAGTAGACCCTTGAGGGACTCTACATAAACTATCAAATGGATCCGAGAGAGAAATACCTAGTCTAACACAAGATTGTCTATCTGTTAAATAGTTTTCAAACCAATTCACGTAGTTCGTGGAGATAATAATAATAATAATAATAATAATAATAATAATAATAATAATAATAGCTATAATAATTATAACTATAACAATAAGGAACAACTGGATAATGCATGCGATACAGCATAATCGACTGTGCTCGCAATTAGTGACAGGGCCGTACCGAGCCATGTCAAACATAAGAGAATCGAAATGTTACTAGCAGAGGTCTGCATCGGACGTTTTCGCTCGAGCGCCAAGTAGTTCATAGCATAATCCGATAGGTAGCGCACATGCATGATGGGTAAAATTGTCACGAGCAATAAATCCTCGAACGGTATAAGCCGAGCGTTAGACATTCGTTCTTGTTACAGTGATGAACTGTGTAGTAACATCATAGATGTTTATCATTTCAAAACTTTGCAGTGTTTAACTAACCTCTCCACAGTACAACTACAAAACTTGCTTTAAAATGTAATATAAATGTTGTAGGTAAATGTTCCCCCACACAGGAGTCATTTTGTTTTTGCCATATCCGATAGATGTTATTGGATGTAAATGTAATTATTATAAACGGAGAACACAATCACGATAATGTAAACAACTGTATCAAGTTTTCTAGTAATAATAATAATAATAATAATAATAATAATAATAATAATAATAATAATAATAATTATGATAACTATAATAATAAGGAACAACTGGATAATGCATGCGATACAGCAGCACCGACTGTGCTCGCAATTAGTGACCGGGCCGTACCGAGTCATGTCAAACAAAGAGAATCGAAATGTTGCTAGCAGAGGTCTGCATCGGACGCTTTCGCTCGAGCGCCATGTAGTTCATAGCATAATCCGATAGGTAGCGCACATGCATGATGGGTAAAATTGTCACGAGCGATAAATCCTCGAACGGTATAAGCCGAGCGTTAGACATTCGTTCTTGTTACAGTGATGAACTGTGTAGTAACATCTTGGATGTTTATCATTTCAAAACTTTGCAGTGTTTAACTAACCTCTCCATAGTACAACTACAAAACTTGCTTTAAAATGTAATATAATAGGTAAATGTTTTTTCAAACAGGACTGATTTTGCAAATCAATATTTCAGGTATAACTCCTGCAAAGTTGATTTGAATAATTTGAGGGAAAAATTGTTCCGGAGCCGGGTATCGAACCCGGGACCTTTGGTTTGACGTACCAACGCTCTACCACTGAGCTACCCGGGAACTCTAACCGACACCGATCCAGTGGTAGAGCGTTGGTACTTCAAACCAAAGGTCCCGGGTTCGATACCCGGCTCCGGAACAATTTTTCCCTCGAAATTATTCAAATCAACTTTACAGGGAGTTATACCTGAAATATTGATTTGCATAATACACGTCACTGTTCGTTAACAGAAAACCACAATTTAAGTCACACGGAGTTAGTGTGCACTCGAAGTTGGTTGCTTGACGGTTGTCAGCCCACTTTGAGGTTGTGGATATAGAGGGAAAAATTGGATCGGTGTCGGTTAGAGTTCCGGGTAGCTCAGTGGTAGAGCGTTGGTACGTCATACCAAAGGTCCCGGGTTCGATACCCGGCTCCGGAACAATTTTTCCCTCGAAATTATTCAGGACTGATTTTTTTTTGCCACATCTGATAGATGTTATTGGATGTAAATGTAATTATTATAAACGGAGAACACAATCACGATAATGCAAGAACTGTATCAAGTTTTCTAGTAATAATAATAATAATAATAATAATAATAATAATAATAATCTCTAATAATTAGTGTATCAATCTTTGCGTCTGTAACAGTTGTGCAGCATGATTATTCGTTTTATTATATTTTCTGTGAAGTTATCTCTGTACTAATATTGTTATTAATCTACTGCTATATCAATAATATTTTGTAAAACGTTTCTACATTGTCGCAGTATATAGGCGGAACACTATGTATGGACCTATCATATTATGTATGTGGTAAATCAAATATTGAATAATTATTAATTAGCAATAATAACTGTATATCGAAGTTTTTCATACTATTTTATTTATAACTTCATGTTACTGTTTTGGTACATTCCATTGACTGTTCCATTAAACGTTTGTCATAAACGCCTTCCATACAAGATAAGACATGTCGGTGAGATGACCTTGTACTGTGCTTCTATTTATTACGAGCGTATCACGACCGATCGTATCTCACTCGAGGGTGCGACACTCGACCGAGTTCAAGCGAGCGATTTACCTCCAATGCAGCACTCTGGTTGCTAGTAGATTATATTCTTTAAAAATACACTAAAGTGGTCAAGTGCGAGGTTTAGCGATTACAGTGGCGGTATTTTTAAGGCTCTAAAAGAAAATGCACGTTTACAAATATACAGAGTGATTTATATAGAACTGACACATTTCTTTCATTAATTGTTTCAAAACGAATTGTGCTAGCGACAACTTATTATACCTACAGTAAAATGTAGAGAATTTTGGGAGATTATTTACCTCTAGAGCAAATGTTGTCCGGCGTTGTGGCCACAGGTTCCTGGAAATTATTCGGTCGTCACATAACCGGATAAATGGAACCATGCTTCATCTGTTAACCATGTGATGGACAATATGGCAGGATTTTGCACAATGAACGTCTGAAACCAACGACAATAATTCAATCTTTTATCCTTATCTGGTTCCTGTAGCTGATGAACAACCCTAACCCTTTATGGCTTTAGGCTCTCTGACACAATGAGTAGGTGTACCCTGTCTCCTGCGACAAACGTCTTAATGATTTTTTGGGTGACTGATCCAGTCGTGCTCTTACGTCAACAACAACTGTGGGAAGCCTAGATAAACGATGCTTGCCCTTTTCACTCACCAGAGATCCAGTTGTTTCCAATTTGTTTATCAGTCCCAGTATTGTGTTTCTTTTGGGAGGATTGCGAACACCAAATTCTCTCTGGTATGCCCTTTGAGTAGCTGTAATTGAATTCGTAATCCAGTATTGCTTCACAAGGAAGAGTCGTTGATTTAATGTGTACTGCATTTTCACGTTGACACAAAATGTCGAAAACAGCTGCCAACAATAGAATAAAACATAAACGTCTGCACATCTAGTGACAAGGAATCGAAAGTCCAGAACATTCTGCTTAATTTGGTGCTAAAATTGGGTTATTCAATGAATTTCCAACGGAAGGGCAAGCATCGTTCATCTAGGCTTTCCACGGTTGTTGTTGACGTAAGAGCACGACTGGAGCAGTCACCCAAAAAAATCATTAAGACGTTTGTTGCAGGAGACAGGGTACACCTACTCAATGTGTGAGAGAGCCTAAAGCCATATAGGGTTACGGTTGTTCATCAGCTACAGGAACCAGATATGGATAAAAGATTGAATTATTGTCGTTGGTTTCAGACGTTCATTGTGCAAAATGCTGCCATATTGTCCATCACATGGTTCACAGATGAAGCATGGTTCCATTTATCCGGTTATGTGACGACCGAATAATTTCCAGGAACCTGTGGCCACCGAGGTCTCCGGATTTGACAACGCCGGACAACATTTGCTCTAGAGGTAAATAATCTCCCAAAATTCCTCTACATTTTAGGTATAATAAGTTGTCGCTAGCACAATTCGTTTTGAAACAATTAATGAAAGAAATGTGTCAGTTCTATATAAATCACTCTGTATAACAGCGAAATGAAGGATAAATATGATGTTGTCCAGGGAATATCGTTGAAATAGACGGAAGCAAATTCGGAAAACAAAAATACAACAACAAAGGAATAATAGGCCTCAAATGCATTTGTGTCATATTTTATGCGAAGCAAGTGCCACTAATATATTTCCTTAACACATCCTTTATCAATAATAGTTTTAATCATTGACAGTGGAAGTATTTGTCACTAATCTAGCCCCTCATCAAATCCTACCTAACCTTATCACTGAGAGTGCGTGTAATTAACAATCAAACATGGAACGACAGAGTTCGGGGTAGAAGAAGATATCAGATCATAGACGACATTAAGATATATCGATCATATGGGGAAACGAAGAGGAAAGCAGAAAATAGGAAAGATTGGAGAAAGCTGGGTTTGCAGTGAAAGACATGCCCTTGGGCAGAACACTAAATGAAATGAATGATATCAAGAGTGGCAAATTGTGACATATTTTCTTAGCTTGTTGTGGCACAGTAAAAAAGGTGAAATAAAATATAATTTTTCCATCTATAAATCATTAACGTGTGGTCTATATCAGATGTTTGTGTTGAGAATCCGCCACTGGGACCCGAACGGAGGTTTCTCTACCGTTACGCCATCAATTGATATTACGTCTATATATGTATTGTGACTTGCGTCCACTCATGTCATCTTTAGCATATCTCGTGTACACATTTGCCGATGGCTGCCTTAGACCATGCGAGTACGGCAAAGATTTCAGTATTACAATAGTTTCCCTTCAAATAGGGACTCATTTTATTTTTACTTCAATTTTTATTGTACCTGAGTTTTTGAATGTACTTCACTCCCACCCCTTCTACTAATGAAGTTCAACCGTCCTCCACACAGATCCAAGACGGCATATACAGTCATAGTAGCCTTACGGTCACAGTCAACAGTACGTTCCAAAAATATGCTCGCGTTTCGCAGTGACGAAAGAGCTTTCAATATTGAATCATTTTCGCACAGGTACTGTCGTCCATTTGCCTACGTCGTATCCCGGTTTCCCCCACCAGCTTTTATTCGTCAGCTATGCGCTGGGTTGTCTTAGCTCTTTTCTGAGAACATTAATTTCTGTTAGGAATTGGACGTCTACGTAATATTATACGACTGTTTAAAATAACTTAAGTAAAAGGATCTCGTTAAGTAATTAACTGTCACGTGATTTCCTCCTTTTCTACGACCCTACGACATAACCACTTGGACGAACAGATGATAGTATGTCTGAGTAATTTTATCTTTTCGGATCGGGCAGAAGTGAAGATTGAATTTACAGTACGTAAGGTACTCTTTTATAGACTAGGTACAGAATTATTTCAACATGACTTACTAGTACGAAGGACGAAACTGGTAATTGGGATTAGGTACAATAGTCTATAATGCGATAATATGCACATTAGAACTGAAGCCTGTATCGAAATGAATGGCCACCATTTTAAAAAATGTGTTTATATATTCATATTATGATTATTTTTAAATTATACTTCATTCTCTATATTGTACGCTAATGTGTTGTGGACAGTATAATATACACTGCATAATGAATACGTCAACATGGACAGCTCAATTCGTGAGTAAAAACACTCATTGTTAATACTGTACTGTATTTTGATTAAACAAAAACCTAATGAAAATGATCAAACTCAAAAGCGCGATATTTCCAAGTTTACGTAAATGGATGAACTACTTTTCTTCCCTCCTATACCTAGTAAAGTGATTTGTTTGTATATTACGCCAGTATCATCGAACTCCAGTCGTGGAAGTGGGTAGCAAACGGCGTTGATCCAGAGGTATAGCCAGGTTAATATTAAAAATGTTAGTAAAAATAAAATTATGTCCCTGTACAAAGGAGAAATGTAAACGTCTTGGACGCCCGTTGGCCTTGGAAGACATGTAAGTGAAGTGAAGATTATAAAGACATTTACGAGTGTCCCTATCAGTGGCGGCTCGTGATAAAATATTGTCTGTGTTCACAATTTTGTGTTCCAAAATCGAAGAGAATTTGAAATCGTACGTTTTTAGCCTAATATGAAATGTCATGATTCCAATGTTTCACTGTCGAAAAAACCGTATATAAATTCAAAACGATATATAATAATAATAATAATAATAATAATAATAATAATAATAATAATAATAATAATGAAAGCTAGTCTTTTTATTTCCAATTTTTCCTGGAATGCCAGTTTACTCAGTTCTTTACTCTTGAAAATTACTTGAACAGATTTCATTGTTTACGTCTGTTAAAATTAATACATAAAACAATTTACAAAAGCGTGAGTTCAGTAATATATTTTGATTCACAACACACTGATACACTACAGCCTATACCAGTACTGTAATCCCATTCGCATAGATCGATTACTATAAATACATGCCAATAAATATTATTCTTAAATAATATACACCAACATACAGATATTTAAATTCATACCACATCACATTCAGCCAGCACGTCTTTCAAAGCCAAACTATGCTATATGCCGACACTGAAGTATAGTAATTCACAAACTACACTCTCGTAGCAGCACTGTACACACATCCACATAAAGTAAACGTTCCGACAGTGAGATGCTGACACCTGCAGGCTAAAATACAGACTTATTAAATTTTCTCCTCGAGATATAGCACGTAAGCGATAGGCATCGATGCACCTGACATCTGTAGGATAGATTCTCTGTTCACTTAATGTTCTGTGCTCTTGAAGAGTCATAAGCGGCCAGCGAAAGACAATTTTTCCCGCGCATGCGTGAAATTCCTGTAACCTTCTTGAAAAGATCACGGCTTGTACGTGAACGGATGTTGCCAAGTTTACATAAGAAGTTTATGCAAGATGCGGGAAGTTTAAAATACTCGATCCTGATATTATACATCCCCACTACGCCAATACGGTATTAAATAATAAAACTAGTCGTGCATTAATGGAAACAAGGTGTTCACGTGCTCTTGTGCTCTCATTGACGCACCGCCACTGGTCCCTATCGTTTCAGGAGAGAAATTGTGAGCCCTGCATAGGCGTAATGCAACCGACAACACATGCTGCTTCCTAAACGATATGGACATTGGAGAGAAAAAAGATCAGATTACGGCAGAACAGAAGAAAAGAGTTTATGATCGAATTTTGTTCGCCGATAACTTTTTTTCTCTCTTCTATTTCTTCGAATTCGCTCGCTTCAACACCCATAATGCCCCGGGGGAACCCGTAACGCTAATAGAGACAACTACAGCAACAATACCGCTAACAATTGAACAACGAATCCTTGGAGATTCAAGAGAGAATACGAAGAGAGATGGGATAACGATGATAAAAAGTCTTGGAGGAAGAAAATAAAATTGTGTTATGAAGAAAGACGATAGAAATCAAGAAGAAACATCCATCTAACAGAAAAAGGGGTAAAAAAATATCCCAGTTGAAGACGAGATATAAAAATATTGGCAGAGCTTTGTGGCAGCAAGGTCAGACAGGGCCGGGTGACGGACAGACAGCCGTGATGGGATTTGTCACAGCGTGTTTCCAATCACTGAGCGCGAAAGCTCCCTGCCGTGTTCCGTCTTCCTACATATTCCACAGACTACTGTCTTGTAATTGTAAGCAATGATGACGTCAGATTTAACCTGAGAAACACGGGATTCTCTACTACAGTACAAAATATTCCGTTGAACCTTTTTTAAATTGTAATCAAGAACTTTACCTAAGTTTAAAGTTGGACCGGAGTGGATCAAAACATAAGAAAGTAGGTCTATCTAGTCAAAAATTTCGAAACATGAGGTTCGCGGCCTACGTGGTCATTGCTTCGTGGCAATGCCAATGGGCAAATCGGAGGAGAAACATTTCACCCTTCAGTAGTCGCGCGGACTACATTTGTAATCCATCTTTTCTCTTTTTAATAATCAATTATTTTGCAAGTATGAATGTATAATTTTACAACCATATATATATATATATATATATATATATATATATACAGGGACATCACTTTATTTTTACTAACATTTTTAATATTAACCTGTCTATAACTTTAGAGAACCGGAAACACTGCTTGCTCCCCCTCCAAGACTGGAGTTCGATGATACTGGCGTAAAACACAAATCACTCTACTAAGTATAGGAAGGAAGAAAAGTAGTTCATCCATTTACGTAAACTAGGAAATATCACGATTTTGAGTTTGATAATTTTCATTAGGTTTTTCTTTAATCAAAGTACAGTACTGTATTAAGAATAAGTGTTTTTACTCACGAAGTGAGTTATCCATGCGAACGTATTCATTATGCGGTGTATATTATACTGTCTACAGCACATTAGCGTACAATATAGAGAAAGAAGTTGAATTGAAAAATAATCATAATATGAATATTTAAACACAATTTTGGAAATGGTGGCCGTTCATTTCGATACAGGCTTCAGTTATTTTGTGCATATTATCGCACTATAGACTATTGCATCTAATTCCAATTGCCAGTTTCGTCCTTCGTACTAGTAACTCATGTTGAAATAATTCTGTACCTACTCTACGTACTGTTAATTCAATCTTCACTTCTGCCCGACCCGAAAATATAAAATTACTCAGACATGCTATCTACTGTCCGTCCAAGTGGTTATGCCGCAGGATTGTAGAAAGGGAGAAAATCACGTGACAGTTAATTACTTAACGAGGCCCTTTTATTTAAGTTAAATTAAACAGCTGTATAATATTACGTAATTGAAATTTAATATTTAAATCAATTATGTCAACAAAATATTAGCCTAATGAGTGTTATGGGCTTATGATGCAAAGAATGTAATTAAAGACTCTTTTGTTATAATTGTCATCATAGTAATTTGTTAGTTATTATAAGGTACGACAGCCATGTTAAATTCTAGTTGTATTACAACAATGTTTACTCATAAGTAATTAAAATATACATAAAATAATTTAGAGCCACAATTTCTAACTCACAAGTAAACATTCTCATGGGGGCAGATAAAATTGCTTTTCTTTTCTACCATCGTGTTAATAAAACAAGTGCTTATACAGAGTGTTAGAAAAAAAAGTATCCAATATTTTAGGAGGTGCTAGTATGCATCAAAACAAAAAAATAATGTCTAATGAACATGGGCCCTACAACACATACTTTCTGAGATCTGAACACTTGTTCATAGGAGGTGTTCAATGTGACGTCCATTCATGGCAATGCATATCTCTGCCCTTCGGCGTAAGGAATCACGCACTCTTTGAAATTGACCTGGCTGTTCTTGATAACCAAAAGTCTAGGGAATTTAGGTTTGGGGAACAAGCAGGCCAAGGTGTGAGGCTTCCCCAAACAATCCAGCGGTCCTGAAATATTAGCGTCAGGTGTTCACGCTCATTGCGGAAAAAAATGTGCTGGTGTGCCATCATGCATGAACCACATCTGTAGTCTTTATTGACACGGCACATACTCCAACAAGATAAGCAATACGTTAACAAGAAAGTCCTGATAACGATCCCCAGTTAATCTCTGTGGTAGCACGTATGACCCTTAATCTATCGCCAAGAACGCCTGCCCATACGTTGATCGAGAATCGGTGCTGATACCTTGTTTCTTCAACTGCATGGGGATTTTCATCAGCCCACACATGCTGATTACGAAAATTCACAATACCATCTCTGCTGAACCCCGCTCATATCCGCAACCAGGCTTTTGTTTTCAGTATTCCTTGCGACGTATCAGTATTCGATGGCAGGGGTGTCAACTGCGGTATGATTATCTAGAGTCTGCTGTATTATAGGGCAGAAAAATGCATTGTCATAAATGGACGTTACATTGAGCACCTCCTATGAGCAAGTGTTGAGCTCTCAGAAAGTATGTGTTGTAGGATCCATGTTTATTACACATTTTTTTCTTGTTTTGATGCATACTATCACCTCCTAAAATATAGGATACTTTTTTTAACACTCTGTATAAATTTTGGGCACTCGAGCACAATTACGAGGACCAAAAAAACTAACCTTCCCTGGGATCGTTTACATATAGAAAACACAATTTCATGCCAAGAAATTGTTGAGCTATTTTTAAACATATTCCCCCCGGAGACATTTGTCATACCGTAGGATCAACTTCTGTATCCCTGTGACGTAGAAGTCTGCCGCCTGTGATTGAAACCAGTGTGCGACGACCGTCTTCAACTTCTCTGTTGATCCCACGGTGTTAAAAATGTCTCAATTCCTGTGGGGAATATGCTGAAAAATAGCTCAACAGTTGTTGTATCTGTTCCAATAAATCTTTCCAATGAAATTGTATTTTCTTTCTGTAAACGGCCCCAGGTAAACTTATTTTTACGGCCCTCGTAATTGCGCTCGAGTGGCCAAAATTCGTATAATCACTTGTTTTATCATTATTAACATGGTGGAAGAAAATAAAATAACTTTTTATTTGCCCTTCATGAGAATATTTCCTTGTCAGTTTCGAATCTTATATACAAACAAACAGCACGGCTATGAAGCTTGTGAAGTGAGAAAGGAGGGAGGTTTTGATGGCCAGAGAGCTCTTTGAAGAATTTATTTATTATACTTGGGATACAGCCTCCAATTCATGTGAACACCGCCACTGAAGTGAGCTTAAAAATGCCGCAAAATGATGGAATTAAATCTTACATACAATATTTCTAGCCTTCTTGTTCTTTATAATTTTCATATACCGGAACAAAAGAAAATCGCGCAAAACAAATGACGGAAAGTCTTTATTAATGATTCCACAAAAGCTAACGCGCGCTTTAGAGCTCAGGAGAGCCTGAGGCATTTATCCAGGGAAAGGAAAGAGGCAAACGAAATTAGAGGTAGTAATTTGGTGAGCTATATACAGGGATGGGCAGCACTGATTCAATAGATAAAGGGAAGAAAACTTATTAAAACTGTATCCATGTTAATCTTTAGATTTGTTTGAGAAGTATAAGTGCATATAAGAATGTAGACTTTAATTTTAATGCGTAATTTTCACAAGTTTGTTTTCTTTTTATTCGAAGGAAATATTTTCTCAACTTTTCTGTTATAGAAAGTGAAATTTTCAGATAGAATATTTATTTTAATGCTTATTTTTCACAATTTAGTAGAAGGAAACTTACTTTTTTTATAGAAAGTGGTACTGAAACAATGTTTTCGTAAATTTAATATACCGTAAAAACTTATTACTGATGATAGTGTATTACAAATTTTGAAAATATTCGCATGGAAAATGTTTGTAAGGAAATGAATTAACAAACCACCTACTGTTACATCATAAGCAAAAGATACGTGCCCATGTGTTGTAAAAATGTTAGCTCTATAGCTTCAGCAGGTTTCAAGAAAATAATTTAATATTCTGATGATAGGAAGTTGCTCACCAATATCACCTTAAAAGCATAATGCGATAAGAGTTTTGTTATGGAATATTAGTGACACTTAAAACAAATACAGTACCTAGGTAACTTTGCTTTGTACTGTAATATTGTTTTGATTAGGTCATTGTTTACTTTTATAAGGCTAAAGATACCATCAATATCAAGTCCAACTTGTCATGTCATACTCAATCTCTTTTTTTTTGGGATATCACTTTCTTTATGAATGATGTGTTTCATTCACTTAGTACAGTATAGTTGTAATGCTGAGGAATTTATTTGAATATTCCTTCTTAACGCCTTCTTGTCTATGCGGATGAAGTGAATATGTTAAGAGAAAATCCACAAACGATTAGGGAAAACACGGAAATTCTACTTGAAGCAAGTAAAGCGATAGGGTTGGAAGTAAATCCCGAAAAGACTAAGTATATGATTATGTCTCGTGACCAGAATATTGTACGAAATGGAAATATAAAAATTGGAGATTTATCCTTCGAAGGGGTGGAAAAATTCAAATATCTTGGAGCAACAGTAACAAATATAAATGACTCTCGGGAGGAAATTAAACACAGAATAAATATGGGAAATGTCTGTTATTATTCGATTGAGAAGCTTTTGTCATCTAGTCTGCTGTCAAAAAAAATCTGAAAGTTAGAATTTATAAAACAGTTATATTACCGGTTGTTCTGTATGGTTGTGAAACTTGGACTCTCACTTTGAGAGAGGAACAGAGATTAAGGGTGTTTGAGAATAAGGTTCTTAGGAAAATATTTGGGGCTAAGAGGGATGAAGTTACAGGAGAATGGAGAAAGTTACACAACGCAGAATTGTATTCTTCACCTGACATAATTAGGAACATTAAATCCAGACGCTTGAGATGGGCAGGGCATGTAGCACGTATGGACGAATCCAGAAATGCATATAGAGTGTTAGTTGGGAGGCCGACAGGAAAAAGACCTTTGGGGAGGCCGAGACGTAGATGGGAAGTTAATATTAACCCTGCATTACTCAGGTGGGGTGTGGTAAACCCCGGTGCGTATATTTCAACGAAAATCTAAGAGATGGAGCTAGTGTGTACTCTGTGCATCTGTATACTTTTCAATCACATCCAGAAGAGTTCACTTAAGAAATTGTTTAAGTGAACTAAGAATAGTATATTTAATTGCGTTTATCTGATTTCTGAAACTTGTGGAAAAATATATTAGTTATTTAAAATGGGGTATGTGAAACCCCACCTGAGCAATGGTGACCTGAGTAACGCAGGGTTAAAATGAATTTGAGGGAGGTGGGATATGATGATAGAGACTGGATTAATCTTGCTCAGGATATGGATCAATGGCGGGCTTATGTGAGGGCGGTAATGAACCTCCGGGTTCCATAAATGCCAATAAGTAAGTAAATAAGTAAATAGTATTCCTTCTTAACTCTTTATTATGTTATTAACGGTTAAAATCACAACTGCTATATTAAGAAATTGGTGTTAGTAATCTTCTTTTGTTTTACAGATAATATAGATCATATCAAAAGAAATAAATCAATCAATCAATCTTGTTAATGTATCCAGCTGTTTGCTGACAACATAAAGTCCACTGTAGTCTATTCAGTTGTTGTTTTTGACGAGAAATAAGGGGTATTTTGATCGGTGTTCATTATAGATGCCTGTTGCTAGTAGCCAGAGTTGGGGTGTAGTCAATATATATAAAAAAATAAAAACATAAAATTTCACGTTCCGTTTGAAGTTTGTGCACCACTGTTTTCTTAATCCAACAGGCTGCTTATTTCTCCTTCCATGCTTAGCGCTTGATGCCCGCGCACGACATCAAGGTCAGAAAAATGCGCTTGCTTTGACATCACTGTGGTACGCAGACAGCTGACCT
>JAJSOF020000001.1:191202394-191224250 GCA_025594305.2 Periplaneta americana | reverse complement strand
CATCCAGGGAAGAGGGTCTGTGCACGACTTTAATATAAGCATTGAGCAAAACATTTGAGAGCGACATCCTTTGACACTAGGCCGAAATGCACGTCGATAAATAATGCGACGATAAGAGTGAAAACAACTGACTGTGGAAGCCTACACAAAAACTGGGGCACATGCATAGAAGATGCAATGCCAAATACAGACATAGGGGTAACATTATTAATTAATCCAAAGCCCCCTAATTACCACTTACACCATGGCCTCCTTTACATCAAAGAGCATTTGCGTCCATAAAAATAAAGAGGGGGTTTTATATTCGTTTTTAAAGGTAAACGTTTTACAATTCTATTACTTTAGTCTGCAAGCGCGTATGAAAAAGGTGAACTCAGTGAAAAATACTCGTGAATTTCAAGATAAAGAGACTGGGGTGGGGTAGAATGTGAGGGAAATGAAACAGAACTCATCGCTTACAAAAAATGGATTATAGAGGTTTTTGAAATGTTTTGAGTTGAATTAAAATGAGCTTAAGTGTGGATTATTCTAGATTTTAATTAAATCTGCTGACAGACCGAACTTTTGTAGCTCATGTATGTTTCTTTGTTACTACATCGACGTGGTAACAGTGTAACCTAATTCCTTACTTTGTGTAATGACGTCTTCTCAACTACGAAGCGTTAGTGACGTCAGAAGTAGTCAGCAAATTCCCTTGTACAAAGAGTAACATAAAACAAATGTTATTGACCACTTTTTCTTATACTTTATGTAATACGCGTTATTTTTTCAGTTGAAATGGGTTAGATATTGCACGTAAACAGAGCTGACATGATCTCGATGAAGACTATTTCATTCATAGCATTTTTTTTTACCTCTTTCATATTTGTCACCGTCTTCTTATTTGGCATTTTCTCAGTCCTGTTTTATATTGTCATGTCAATCTACTATTTGTCTTTATACCAAGGTTTAAGCTAGAAAATAAATAACTGTCGTGAGAAATTCACAAATGAAAAATTATATTTGTGCAACTTTCGAAAAGTTTGTGCAAAATTCTAAATAATTCTTCAGAAACATAAAATTCATGTTTGCAGAAAAAAATGTAATTTGCTTGTTCGAGTTTTATTATTTTGAACCAGGGTTTAAGCTGAAAAAATAAATAATTATCGCAAAAATAAAAAGTTATTTTTGTGCAAATTGCGAAATACTTTTTTAATATTATAAATAATTGTGCAGAAAGATAAAATTAATAAAGTAGGCATAAACAAAAAGTTATGTTTATTTCTTGTAGTTTTATTACTTCCAATCCATCTTATCACACTGTAGATATCCGGTACTTAAGTAAATCATTAGACATGGGTATATTTAGAATCAATTATTGCTGAATTTACATCACATTAAATACGTTACTTCAGCCGTGGCGAAAATGCGATCGTGCGCCGAGCCACTGTGTAACCTGCAACGTGCAGAGCACCTATGGAGGGGGGCGAACACCCGAAGGGGAAGTGAAGCAACTATCTGACTTATTAACGGATTTTCATTTTCCTTACGTCAAGCCCTTAAATATAATTTTATACAATATAAGGCTACAAACTAGTGTTTAATACGTGTAACGAAGAAAGAAATGAACAATAAAATATAGGTCAAATTATCACAACCTAAAACTGTCTTCAGAATGTCTCTGCGACAGAGTTTCAAAATCAGGAATTATGTCACTTACTGCCAGTCGTAATTGATCACGAAGGTGTTTGTCTGTCAGTCGTGATCTAAATTTGGTTTTTACTATTTTCATTCTTGAAAATAGTTTTTCACAAACGTAAGTTGTAGCGAACATGGCTTCAACAGAGCAAGCGAAAGAACGAAGCTTCGGACATTTATTTTTTGGCAAATATTTGAAAAGTTCAACATTTGTCAAGTCCTTACATCTAGCTTTCATTTAACATCATATTGTAAATCTGTGACTTTAAATTGAAGATCTAACCACATTATTCGTACAGCTGCTGAAAAAGGATCGACGTACAGAGATGATGATGGTGATGATAATAATAATAATAATAATAATAACAATAACAATATTAACACTTAACCTTTTAATGTTTCATGAGTAACATATAGTATAATGCCGTTTTATGTTATACAACCGTTTTCTTCGTGAACAAATCATACATTTAATATTCTCATATTGGCAGCAAAAAATGCGTCCTCCCATCCTACTTGAAACTTTCGTTCTTGTAGAGGTACATGGTTTCGAGAGAGACATTGCGACGATACGCCACTCGCAGGTCAGAGACAAATACAAATGGAACGGAGTTTGACTCCAATGAGTGAGAGGGTGGGGGTTGTGGGAGGTAGGAAGCGCATAGTTATCATTGCGAGCCACAATGTGCTCGTGAGTCACATTTTCCCCACGGCTGCGTTACTTTATGGGCACTTTAAACATTGAAATTCTTTACTAGTAGGCTCTTCAAGAGTGCTAACTCTTTTTAATGAAAGGCGGTTTTTAATTCCAGTTTTTACAAAATTCATGCACTAAATCCTCGCTCACAATTTACAGTATGCGATGGAATTATATAAATCAATTAGAAGAAATTGTTCACTTAACTTACATTAATTGCACCAACTCTTTGAAATCCATTCCTCAACATCTACTGCTCAGTACCTTTTTGAACATTGCCCATGCCGTTAGCATTTCATTCAAATTCAGATTAGTCCAACCACAGCTCTGATTTCATTTTCTCCATTACCATCTTCGTTTCTAAAGTCCAATATGGTTGTCACATTTTTGAACATATACAATGAGAGTTCGTTGCTTTTTTAGAAGTCGAGTAGCAAAATGCGACTATGGGTTAAACCCTGCTTTGAACCAATCTTACTATATTCTAGGAAGACCTACTGTATAGTACTTAAGTAAATCATTACACTATCTTTAGAATCAATTACTACTGAATTAAAATACATCTACTTTACGAGCACCCCAGATATTGAAAGCTCTTGGGAAATCAAATTCTTTAGGAGTAGAGCCTTCAAGAGTTATTATTAGCAGAGTACTAAATTTTTATTTTTTATTGAAAATCAGTAAGGGGGAATTGTTCACTTAACTTTTTAACATCCATGAATTCTACAAACTCTTTGAAATTCATTCCTGAACATATTTCACTAACATTTCATTTACTGTAAATCTACAGATTCTCCAGAACTAACTACTTCAAGCACATCTCTGATATCATTTTCTACATAATTAACTTCGTTCCTAAAATTTTGTCAACGTAATCTAACTAGAGGTTTTCATTTATCTACAGAAAATCAAAACTCGAGTGGGATTTAATTGACTATTACACGATTAGAGGAATGTATATAAAGATTAGAAGAAATAAAGTACTCTGATACAATAAAATATCAATTGACTTGCTGAAATTTTATTTCACTAATGTTAGCTTCACCAAAAAGTTTGAACGGAGCCGCCATTTTCAGTCGACTGTCTATGCTGTAAACAAATGACGATCGCAAAGCATGTTTTATAGTATCGTGAAGAATTTGCAGTTTGAAATGTTGGTAAACAAAAGAAACATGTGGTAGTGAGGTGATAAAAACAGAAGAAAATATATAAAGAATAGAAGAAGTAGTCGACCTAGTTGGCGAGTTGGTATAGCGCTGGCCTTCTATGCCCAAGGTTGCGGGTTCGATCCCGGGCCAGGTCGATGGCATTTAAGTGTGCTTAAATGCGACAGGCTCATGTCAGTAGATTTAGTGGCATGTAAAAGAACTCTTGCTGGACAAAATTCCGGCACATCTAACGTCTGCAGTTGCGAGCGTCGTTAAATTAAAAAAAAATAATAAAAAATTAGAAAAAAATAAAGCACTCTAACACGATAAAACAAATATTAATTGACTGTAATTGTAATTATTGTATATTATATATCACTACCACCGGGTATATACCCAATTGTAGTGTTAATAAATACATAAGTAAATACTAAAATTCTATTTCACTAATGTTACCTTCACCAAGATGTTTGAACGGAGCCGCCATTTTCAGTCGATTGTGCGGGAAACAAATTACGATCGCAAAGCATGTTTTACAGTATCGTAAAGAATTTGCAGTCCACACCTGTGGAGTAACGGTTAATATGTCTAGCCGCGAAACCAGGTGGTCCGGGTTCGATTCCCGGTCGGGGCAAGTTACCTGGTTGAGTTTTTTTTTTCCAGGGGTTTCCCTCAACCCAATATGAGCAAATGCTGGGAACGTTCGGTGTTGGACCCCGGACTCATTTCACCGGCATTATCACAATCTCCTTCAGACGCTAAATAACCTTAGATGTTGATAAAGCGTCGTAAAATAACTTACTAAAAAAATTGCAGTTTGAAATGTTGGCAAGCAAAGAAACAAATGCTAGGCTAATGATAAAAACAAACAAATGCTAGGGAAGGGATAAAATTAAACAAATGCTAGGGCAGCGATAAAATTGTGCGACAAGCAACCATGATTAGTTGAAAGACGTCCTTTCCGTTTTATTGGTCAAAAGTGGTATGACGTAGCAAAAGTGTAATAGTCCGATCAAATATGGTTGCCGCATTTAGGACATATACACTGAAAGTTCATCGCATTTTCAGAGTCGAGTAGCAAAAATGCGATAAATGCAATTATGGCTTAAACCCTGGTTTATAGATCATTCTTTCTTTCTGTCTGACCATAAAATAATCTTACACATAGGCTAGCCATCTAACCATTTATTCATTCATCTATCTATCCACCTACAGTATAGCTATCCATCCGAGATTTTAGCCAGATTTAAGATTTAAGGGTCTTCGTACAATTTGTTAATAAAGCATTGCAATATTGAAGCAAACTGTTACGTAGTCTGCTGTGACGTCATCCACAGATACGTCAGAAAGAAAATGTGCCGAGTACATGAGCGAATACCTATAATGTAATATTTAATATGATTTATATATAGCCTACATATATGAAAATATATTATATAACATTATTCAACAGTAACTTGGCAACGATTAGGGAAAATACGGAAATTTTACTTCAAGCAAGTAAAGAGATCGGTTTGGAAGTAAATCCCGAAAAGACAAAGTATATGATTATGTCTCGTGACCAGAATATTGTACGAAATGGAAACATAAACATTGGAAATTTATCCTTTGAAGAAGTGGAAAAATTTAAATACCTGGGAGAAACAGTAACAAATATAAACGATACTCGGGAGGAAATTAAACACAGAATAAATATGGGAAATGCCTGTTATTATTCGGTTGAGAAGCTTTTCTCATACAGTTTGCTGTCAAAATATCTGAAAGTTAGAATTTATAAAACAGTTATATTACCGGTTTTTATCTATGGTTATGAAACTTGGACTCTCACTTTGAGAGAGGAAGATAGGTTAAGGGTGTTTGAGAATAAGGTGCTTAGGAAAATATTTGAGGCTAAGAGGGATGAAGTTACAGGAGAATGGAGAAAGTTACAAAACACAGAACTGCACGTATTGTATTCTTCACCTGACATAATTAGGAACATTAAATCCAGACGTTTGAAAAGGGCAGGGCATGTAGCACGTATGGGCGAATCCAGAAATGTATATACAGTGTTAGTTGGGAGGCCGGAGGAAAAAAGACCTTTGGGGAGGCCGAGACGTAGATTGGAAGATAATATTAAAATGGATTTGAGGGAGGTGGGATGATGATAGAGACTGGATTAATCTTGCTCAGGATAGGGACCAATGACGGGCTTATGTGAGGGCGGCAATGAACCTCTTGGTTCCTTAAAAGTAAGTAAGTAACTTGGTAACCACGTAATTACCTGACATTCATCTCGGAAAAAACCCGAACGCGTCTATCGCCCGATGATCAACCTCCGAGTTTGATACATAGTCATAAAATAACCGATTAAAAACAAGCAACAGGAATACATAAAAGCTGCAAGTAAATCCACACAGGACGAAATCAGCAGAAATAAAGGCACAAGTGAAATGCAATAAAAAAAAAAAGAAAAAAAAAACATGATACAGACCAAAGCGAATTCGGTCCGTAGTTCGTGTACTAAACGAATTTCACTCGAACATTTCGTCTTTGTATTACAACCAATATGTACTACAGCCAAATGGCATTATTCAGACATTAGAATGAGGGCTGTACCTGGTATAAAGGGGGCGCAAGCTTGTCCCCATTTCAACTGTCCCAGCCTCACAAGCAGACATCTGTACATTCGGAAGACACGTTACGCTGCTTTCTGTATGCACGCCTACACAGGTTCGGCGCTCAGCCTTAACTGACGGACTGCAGTGATGCAAACATGTCGCGAAGAAATATGCTACTCAAGAACATCAAATTACGCTAAATAAAATGATCTTGATAGTTTGAAGAAGACCAGTTTGGGTTGAGGAAGGAAAAAGGTAAGAGAGATGCAATTGGACCACTACGAACAATCAGCGAAAGATACTAGAGAAGATTAAAGCAGTGTATATAGTATTTGTGAATTTAGAAAAGGCTTTTAACAGAATTAAGGAAATTTATATGATAGCTTTGAAGGGTTCTCTGTAGATTTTACGGCGACATTTGAGGCGCTGACATGGGAAAGGTAGTAACTGCCAAAAACAAAATTTTTCAGAGGAAGCAAAAAACAAATTTATGAACACTCTCTCACTGACATTATTACAGAAACTGCTTTAAATGAATGGCATACACTCATGTTTGTGTTACATATGAAATTTGAAAAGTCTGGCACAGATTTATCTGTGAAATCCTATTTTATGAAATACAACATTGAAATCACTCCTTAGCCAAACTGAGACTTAACGTTATTTATACATTATGCACAAATTTTTCGGTAAAATGCATGATACTTATCATCGAGGAAGTCTAACATAGATAACAAGTCTCTCTTTTTGGCATCAGGGACGACTGGTCTTCTTTCAAGGCGTTGCAAGCACTGCAAGTTAGTGATTGATGTTAATCTTAAAATCCTGTGCTCTGTCCACATTTCAAGGTCATTAAATGACTGTCTTGTTTTTATTAGAGGAAAATCAGCTCTTGAGAGTCTAATCCAGTTGAGGGTGCTGATTTTGATAGGAGTTGCATTCAAAAACTTGTCACATTCCGCAGAAAAGTCGAAGAAATCCTCATCCTTCATCATTATTACATTATTAGGCCTTACCTCATCTGGAACCATGGTCTTGCATCTTTTTTCTTTTTTTCTTTTCTCTATGATGCCGAATTCCCTATCACATGGTATATAGGAATGTTCTGAAACCAGGAATTTCAAGTCCACTGAATCAAAATGTTTCTTGGCAATAATATAAATCAGGACCATTAGAATCATCCGATTCTTATTCTGCCCTGCACAGTTATCAGCCCATATTTGTCTAGACACACTCTGATGTTGTAAAAGGAGTTACTACCTTCTCCGCGCCAACAGCTGTGCACATACAACTTACAACATCTAGTGACTACGTTTCCAACTTCGTTTCATTACATACGGACATACTACCTCATACGGACATACTACATTCTCTGTGCCATTGGCATGGCCATTTACTACCTTCTCAATGAAGAACCTAAAAATTCGAATTTTTGGCAGTTACGACCTTTCCCAAGTCAATACCTCATTTGTATTTCAATTCAATTTACAGTTGAATTTTCTATTATATTTTTATCTGTATTTTTTATTTTACTGAGAACTTTCATTATGTGAAATATTATGTACTGTAAATTTTAGTTTATTGTAAACTAATTTCTTATAAGAAATTTTTAATGTCATCTTAAATGTTACTGTATAACATTCTTTGTCTTTGGCAACCTCACCAAGTTGAGGAAGATTAAATTAAATTCAATTGGAATAAACTGATGGGGATCCTAAAGAAAATTGGTGTGGACTGGAAAAAATAGAAGGCTGATTATCTTTATATAAAACAAGTCAAAGTCAGGATAGGAGGACAAATGTCAGAAAGATTCGAAATAGGGAGATGAGTACGTGAAGGATGCCCTTTATCATCTACTGTTCAACATCTACTTCAGGCATGCCAAAACCCTGCACATTGTATGCAACTGCACCATGTTGTTGTTGTTGTTTTCTAATGCCAGGCGTTTGACAATAAAGTCATTTGACCTCTTGCACTCCAATATTTTTCAAAGATATTATCATGACCAGCCACTGAAGCACAGATTTTAGGGTGTTCCGAATCCATTTCTTGGTTTGAGTTGCACAATGGGCAGTTAGGGGACTGATGTATTCCAATTCTATGCAGGTGTTTGGCCAAACAATCATGGCCTGTTGCCAATCTAAATGCAGCTACAGACGATTTTCGTGGTAAATCGGGAATTAACTGTGGATTTTAGTGTAGAGAGTTCCATTTTTTCCCTTGGGATTGAGTTATCAAATTTTGTTTGTTGAAGTCTAAGTATGTAGATTTAACAAATCTCTTCACAGAGTAATACGTACATTTAGTAACAGGTCTGTAAGTAGCAGTGCTGCCCTTCTTTGCTAAAGCATCCGCATTCTCGTTTGCCAGGATTCCACAATGGGATGGTATCCATTGGAACACAATTCTTTTATTGAGTGATATTAATTGAGACAGCATTTTAGTTATTTCTGCTGTTTGAGATTAAGGTGTGTGTTTAGAGACTATTGATAGAATAGCTGCTTTGGAGTCTGACAATATAACTGCATTCCTAAATTTATTGATGTGGCATAGAAGATTCCTGAGACATTCACTTATTGCAATGATTTCACCATCAAAACTTGTTGTTCCATATCCAAGAGATCTATAAAGTGAGAAGAGACAGCACGTAACACCTGCACCGGCACCTTGTTCTCTGGAGATTAAGGATCCGTCGGTGTATAAATGAAGCCAGTTTTGTGGAGGGTACCTAATATTAATTGTCTTTAAAGACAATTGTTTCAGTATTTCAGTGTTTACTTCTGATTTCAGTATTTCTTCTGTTAAATTTAGATTATATTCTATATTTAATAGAGTTAAAGGATAAAATGTTTCGATGTCTTTTCCGAAACAGATAATATGTAATACTGGTCTCTGTGTGATGTGCACTTTCTATTCCCCTACCTGGAGTGAGTGAATCACCTTGGAGGGGAACGGGACAGAACTTTACAGTACCTGCAGAGCATATCACCTTTTGTTTCAGTAACACAGTTTCAGTACGGGTGCTGAATGAGTTATGATAAATAAAGTGAGGAGTTCACAGCTAACGAAGAAGAGAAATTACGAATCATATATCATAACTATTATAATGTTTTCCTCAGCCAACAATAATTATTTTAAAATGAAAGGCTTTCATCAGCCTATGTCGAGGTAATAGTGTTTTGAGGTGACAATTTAGATCAGATTAGTAAAGTTCTCAAAATATGATATTGTCAGCGCTTATTTCTTTATCAGTACTCTCACGGCAAAACGAACTTGACAATGGCGTTGTTTTGGAATCTGTATTAACAATCAATGGTTATACTTATGAATTTCATTTCATAAGCTGTTAAGTGATGACAATATAGTGAGGAATGCATGTGAGGCTCTTGAGGTTGTAAGGAGCGAAGAAAGCAATTATTTGCAAGGCGGAAAAATTTTCTGAAAAAATATATAATGGCAAATTTTTCATTTCATGTCACTATATTAATTTAATATATTTATATTAATAAATCTTTAAACCTGACATAAAGAGAATATCGTCGCTTCACAGCTTGTGAACTACACTTTTAATTTCTTTTAGTAACGCTCCCAACTTGTCGATACTTACTCTCTATCAGCTTATTCCGAATCTCACCGGTCCGGTGTCATCAATGACGTCACGTTGCAGCGAAATAAGGAACAAAACTGCTGGAAGGATCGATGCTGTCATGGCGACTGTACAAGTTGTTTTCTGTGCTACGCTAGCAAAATTTTGCGAAATTTTCGTACTCCCATCTCGTTCAAAGAAAAGATAGCATAAACAATTTATTTCTTGAACCAGTAGTAATAACTGGTCCGTTGACATGTTCGCTCATAAGCCATTAACATATTGTTTTTACGTTGTGCTCATTACAAACAATACAGCAGAACTAAAGCAGAACACACCGCCATGACACAACAGTGCACGATGTTATTCGTCTGATAATTCCCGCCCTATACAAGAACCAATCAGATTCACTGATGGCGGCTGATGGAGACTGCCACCACCTCTGCAAGTTGATGGCACCGGTGCGACACCGGTGGAGCATCAATGACGTCATCGGTGGAATTCGGAACACCGTGATGCCATCGGATTGCTCACCGGTGAGATTCGGAATACGCTCTATGTTTTCCAAATAAACTATATGAATTTAAATTATAAGCTTAATTTATATCATTTATTAATATTAATGTTAATTTATATTGATATACAGCAAGGAAGTGTTTTAAGTGTAAAAACTTCACAATGTCCTACTGCATGTAATTAATTGGGAGTATAATATTTTCTTCAACATTTGTGTACCAATGGTCACAGTAAATAATAATGCTCGACGAACAATGAAAGAGTAGGGTCTATTACTTTAAAATAATTAGTACCTACTACGTAAAATGAAATACTTGTTCGGTTTTTTGTTGTTTCGAAATTACTGCAATATTCTTTTTCTTCAAATACTATATAAAAATTATATTAATAAATTATGCTTTACAAACCACTACTTTGTGAAGTATAACTGAGTACGCGTAAAGTTTCTTGTATTACAATTGTCAAATATAGACACTGATAATAACTGTGTTTTTTTCTTCTGCTAAGTGTGTTTATAATGTCCAAATGTCTATTTAATCCAACCCTAGAAGCGCAGAATAGATTATTGTACACCCCTCCAGCTAAGAACGGGTAAGAGCAACGCTTGATTGATGCAACCTGCACAGACCGGCGATCCGCGCACATAACTGCACATTTATAATCTGATTTCTGGTACGCCTGATCTACTTGGAGAATTCAGTGAAGAACTGTTTCCAGAACATGGGAGGAGTGATAGTAGTAGGAAGAAGAATAATCAGCTCAAGAGGGAATCGAACCCATGTCCGAGCGAAACTCCGTACCAGCAAGCAAACGCGCCTGCCGTTTGGAAAAGGGGCTGTTATGCGGTCAATTTTTCACATATTAAATACTTTTTCAATTGAACTGTAGTCACTAAAAACTTAAAATTTGCAAGATTAATTTCTACTTTCTTAGGAACATGTATAATAGTACATTATGTAACGAGCCTATAATGATAGTAATTAAGAAGCGAGTATGGATGTTTATGAAACGAGAGCAAGCGAGTTTCATAATTTTCATACGAGCTTCTTAATTACCATTATAGGCGAGTTTCATACGACTTTTTATGCTCGACCATATTTCTAACCTGAAATTACAGTATTCAGATGTATACATTTTATTTGTATCTGACAAGATCGGAACTGACCTTGTTCTAGGTCGTGAATTGTGAGATGTGCGCAGACGCGAAAGTATTGACTTTTTCCGAGGAACAATAATGTCATTGACCTTGATGTAGTCCGTTAAACTTTATAATATTATAACCCTTGATTATTGAATTCGACATTGAAAAAACGAGATGACAAATTGAATTTATTTGAATATTATTTACAATTAACGCTAATTATTATAGTAACAGAACATAACCTTCTGCGACAGTATTGGATTTCCAGCCTCCGTGACTTTTCGCTAATTCTCTTTCGATTGCATATCCGAGAATAATCGATTCTTGCGGTTTTATAACGGTACAAAGCTGCGTCGTTATTGGCTGAACACCTGTAAGCTGAGTTGTCATTGGCTGAAAACACCTGAACTGTAATGAGTAGGTGTACTTTAATGATATGTATTAAAGGACTGCTACCAGGTGTATAATTACTACATTTCGGCATGGTCGAGCATAAAAAATTAATAAAAATCCATTGAATGGTTGACGATGTTGGATTACGGTTCAAGATATTCGGGCTTTAATGTGATTTAAGCTGTTTCCCTGATTCTGGAGGACAGAGTGTAGAATCGGAAACAAAGAGTCTCTTGGAGTAACGCGCGTGGCCCAACTTTGCGGGTCTCCCTCCCAGCAGCTCTGGATAGAAAAAAAGAGCCGCCATTATTTTTAACTGCACGCAGCCCGAAACGTATATGCAACACACATATTAACCTGTGCTTTGTTCTAATTAATTTTAACACCAGCGGAAATATAAACAGACTTCTACCCAACCTCGACTAGAAAACCACACATAACGAATTTGCGATTCAAATAAGGTCTGCAGTTCACGGCACGCTAAAAACTACAGGGGGTTCAGAAAAATTATTCCAAGCCTTTATTTAATTATCGGTGCTTACAACATGTCTTCCACACTGGCTGCAATACTAGCCCTTCTACCCACAATTCCACACGATTTGGGTCACATTCCAGGTAACAAATGAATTAACTTCATGCCGTAGTGCAGGCATGTAAATTGATGCCCAAGGAGCAAGCGCGCGCTTTAGAGCCCAGGAGAGCCTGAGCGCTTTACAGCGTAAAGGAAAGAGACAGACGAAAGAGGTGGTATATGCCGCTTGGTCGAGCTATATTCAGGGATGGCCAGCACTGATTCAATAGATAAAGGGAAGAGAACTTATTAAAACTGTATCCATGTTAATTTTTAGATTTGCCTGAGAAGTATAAGTGCATTATAAGAATGTAAGTTTAATTTTAATGCTCATTTTTTCACAAGTTTGATTTTTTTATTCGAAAGAAATATTTTTTCAACTTTTCGTATAGAAAAGTGAAATTTTCAGGTATAGGCCTATTTATTTAGTAGCCTTACAGAATGTTTTCGTAAATCTAATATACGGAATACACGTATTACTCAAGATAGTGTATTGAAAATTTTGAAAATATTCGCATGGAAATTGTTTGTAAGGAAATGAATTAACAAAGCAATTACTGTTACATCATAAGCAAAAGATACGTGCCCATGTGTTGTAAAAATGTCAGCTCTATAGCTTGAGCACATTTCGAGAAAATAATTTAATATTGTGATGATAGGAAGTTTCTCACAAATATCACCTTAAAAGTATAATGCGATAAGAGTTTTGTTATGTAATATTAATTACAATTAAAACAGATACAGTACCTAGGTAACTTTGCTTTGTACTGTAATATGATTTTGATTAGTTTTTTGATTACTTTTTTAAGGCTAAAGATACCATCAATATCAATTCCAACTTATCATGTCATACTCAATCTCTTTCTTTGGAATATCACTTTCTTTATGAATGATGTGTTTGATTCACTTAGTATAGTAAGTTGTACTACTATGGAATTTAAGTGAATATTTCTTCTTAACTCTCTATTATGTTATTAAGATTTAAAACACAAGTGCAATATTAAGAAATCAGTGTTAGTACTTTTGTTTTACAGACAATATAGATAATATTAAACAGAAAGAAGCCATATAAAAATAACGACATAAAATTTCACGTTCTGTTTGAAGTTTGTGCACCACTGTTTTCTTAATCCAACAGGTTGCTTAGTCATATACTCAACCCTTCCTCTTTCCATACTTAGCGCTTGCTGCCCGCGCACGACGTCAAGGTCAGAAAAATGCGTTTGCTTTGACATCACTGGTGTAGATTAAAGAGCGGAATACATGGTTCAGTGTTGCTGAATTTCGCATTGCAAATGAATCAACAATATCGAATGAGTCCACGGGTCAGACGCTTGTAAGGGAAGGGATATGAAAGGGTTATAAACTACAGAAGGTAATACAATTTAAGTAGCAGAGAATATGATATCAAACACAGTTATTTAGCGGAAGTTGAAAAACAACCTGAGGGTTATTGTGAACAAACGTCAAAATGGCCCGATCCGGAGCTACATAGTTAATGTTGTCCCCACGAACTGTTTTCGTTCGATCGTTGCAGCTACGTAATTTACCGCAGAAGTTGCTGTTATTAGTAGCTTGACGTGGGAGGGAGCCGTGTTTCGTGTACACAAAACAGAACGCAGTTAATTCGTAAACGTATGGAAATGATGCTTCATGCGAAACACAAAGTGATTCCAGTTCTCGTGTTCGCGTAAGACATACAGACACACCTGTCATTGCCAGCGACAATATCCTGCGTTATATTTTCAGTAAAGATATGGAATCAGATTATAATGCACAGATATCTGTACATTTCGAAGTAAAAGTTTACTACCAGCTCTGTTTTTGTTTGCACGTTTCTTTTGTTTATTCACTCCTTACTTTTTTGTATCTATCTATCCTTCCGTTTGTCTGTCTGTCGGATGTGATCCGATCTGATCTAATCTATCTGTCTCTTATAATCTCATCTCATTCAATCTAATCCAATATCCCGTGTCTTATAGCTCATCTTGTCTCATACCAACCAAGTCAACACAACCTAATCTATTCTTATCTACTCCCATCTCGTTTAATTTAATCTAATCTCTGGCATCTCATATCCCATCTCATCCAACCCAAACTAATCGAATCTGATCTCATCTAATTTATCGTATCTCATATCTCATCCAATCCAACCCAGCTTCCTAGCTAATGTCATCTCATTTAATATAATCTAACGTGTTTAAGAAATAGTGTTGTCACTTCAGACCAATATACTGTAGTTTTGTTAATTCGGCCGCAGAAGACGGTGATATTATGTTAGTCATACAGAGAATGAAATTCATGACTAGGGAACGGAATTTGGAGCAGTAAAAGCTAGTATTGGCATCTACACAGTCATTTGTATACAACCTTTTATACCAAGTCCTCCCCTCCATGACATACTTCAGCTCTCCGCACGTCAACAACAGGTGAACGGGACAGTTGTCGCATAAGAACTTCAACGTGCAGGTTTGCAGTTCAGAGTATGAAGTGCAACTACAATGCCGAAAGTGAAACCAACTAACAATACAAAATTGAAAGACTAGTCTATATTTGTAAAAGCTCCAGATCGAGTATCAAAATTCAGGAAACAATTCCCTAAATTGTCGCTCCCCCCATTTCCAGTTCTTAAGAGCTGGGGGTCATGGTTAGAAGCTTGCAATTATTACGCACATCACCTCCAATCTGTGAAGAAAGTGGTCCAGTCTTTCAATCCCGATGACGCGGCTGCGATTCAAATACGCCAGGAACTGCTGAAGGATAGAACAATCGAGAAAGAAGTCGTGGATATTAAGTAATTTTTTTTTTTATATTTACCGGATGCCATTATTCGATTAGAAAAGTCAGGAGTAGAACTAGTTGAGCAAATAAATATTATGAGGACTATTGTAAATAAACTGAGTGCAGTAGAAGGTGAAGTAGGAAACCGTGTTGGTGAAAAAATGAACAGGGTTTGATTAAAAATGATGGATACGATATTCTTAGTCGGATTTCAGATGTACTAACAAAGACGTGTCCCAATGACGTCATTCAACATGATATTTACAATTGATTACAACAAGGCACAGTAGGAATAATTGTTTCATCAACAAAACCTAGCATTAATTGAAAATGCCATTTCGTTTGGTTCTATATTTTGTTCAACTTTTAATGATGCTACATTAGGCTATGTTGTAAACATTGTAGTATATTGCATATGTTGTAAATTCTATAGTATACGTTGTATACATATCATATTTCATGACATTGTAAATAAAGGTTTTAATTTAACACGCTCCTGACAGAAAAACACACATATTCAGAGGCGAGTTCCATACAGAAGACAACTGTCTGTCAGCCATCAATGTTTCCACTGATACGCGAGGACGCAGAGATTGATATTTAATTATATATATTTGTAATGTTGTTTATTGGTGTCTTGTGCGTTGCCAAGAAAAACACATGTAGTTCAAAATGAAATGCAGATCATGTACCTTATGTAGGCCACTATATGTCATTAAACTATAACATTTGTCTATTCTGCAATACGTTTACAGCACGTTGCGTGTAAGTTTGTATGAAGTGGGCTGTACTCGTCCACGCAGCTCGCTTGACAGTCACTGAGCTACAAATATCTATACTACGTTTCACCATTCGTTATAATACTCCAAATCCCTTTCCCTGCTCATATCTCACCCAATCCAACCCAGCATCCTAGCTAATGTCATCTCATTTAATATAATCTAACGTGTTTAAGAAATAGTGTTGTCACTTCAGACCAATATATTGTAGTTTTCTTAATTCGGCCGCAGAAGACGGTGATATTATGTTAGCCATATAGAGAATGACATTCATGACCGTAAAAAAAGCAACTTGAAAGCAACATCATATGAATAGCAAAATTTGATTTGTTATATTGAATTATTTCAACGTTACAATTGCTTGTTTGTTAAAATGTGTATACGATAACGTTATGCAATTTGTGTTCTTTTGTTTTGTGTGTTTTTGAAAAATATAGCATCAATTAATGCTCCGCCATAAATGTTGTAACTAAAACCTTGTGCACCCCTCGTGTTTATCGTACGGCTCGTCCTCCCCCACACGTTACCTGCACTTTGTTTATGTTTCCACTGTGCCTAAACGAGACGCTACTTTACGGGCAGGGCATAGTTTCGCCCCACGGTCAGATAAGATGCAGCAGATAAAGAGGATCCCTGTTTTGTGGGCATAGCTGCG
The DNA here is from genome assembly GCA_025594305.2 of Periplaneta americana. Classification (NCBI taxonomy): domain Eukaryota; kingdom Metazoa; phylum Arthropoda; class Insecta; order Blattodea; family Blattidae; genus Periplaneta; species Periplaneta americana. The sequence continues at coordinate 191,207,706 of JAJSOF020000001.1, read as the reverse complement.
CCCCGTTCCTATCAGGTAGAGAAAGGAGCATGGCATAGTTGCGCCCCGATGAAATAGGTAGAGAAAAAGACACTACGGGAACTCGAGCCTCGTAATCAACCAACCTTATTGATTTCTTATTCGATTTAAAATTTATTAAAATGAACACCATGAAGTTGGCAATACTTTATTAACTGTTTTTCTACTGTTTATGCGGTGATTATCGATAGCCTACTGTTAAAATGAACACCACGAAGTTGGCAGTATTTTATTAACTGTTTTTCTACTGTTTATGCAGTGATTATCGATAGCGTACTGTTAAAATGAACACCATGAAGTTGGCAGTACTTTATTAACTGTTTTTCTACTGTTTATGCAGTGATTATCGATAGCCTACTGTTAAAATGAACACCATGAAGTTGGCAGTACTTTATTAACTGTTTTTCTACTGTTTACGCAGTGATTATCAATAGCCTACTGTAAAATGAACACCATGAAGTTGGCAGTACTTTATTAACTGTTTTTCTACTGTTTATGCAGTGACTATCGATAGCCTACTGTTAAAATGAACACCATGAAGTTGGCGGTACTTTATTAACTGTTTTTCTACTGTTTATGCAGTGATTATCGATAGCCTACTGTTAAAATGAACACCATGAAGTTGGCAGTACTTTATTAACTGACATATTCAAATGAGTGAGCCGTTGGAATATGGGGCCTTAGCAGTCTTGACATTTTATCAGTGATTTTCATACCATCTGTGGCGTATAGTGAGGTTAATTTAAAATGAATGTAAAGTTTAGTGAAAAGGGTAAAGAGTTAATAATTCACAATGGTTCTAAATTTCAATTTTCGAAACCCTGTATCGTAGGGTTAAGATATCGATGTAGAAACAAAAAATGCAGTTCATTTATTGTGTGTGATCAATAAAATAGTGTTATTTTAAATAGCAAAATTGATCATACGCTAGGCCTACCAGATTTCAATGCAGCTATCACTGTAATATTTTAAAGTAATTTATTTATTTTATGACGATCACTTTCGTGTGTACTATGCCCATCGGGGCGCAACTATGCCATGTCCATTCCGCTACCTGATTTCTTCGGGGCGCAGCTATGCCATGTCCATTCTGCTACCTGATTTCTTCGGGGCGCAACTATGCCATGTCCATTCTGCTACCTGATTTCTTCGGGGCGCAGCTATGCCATGTCCATTCTGCTACCCGATTTCTTCGGGGCGCAACTATGCCATGTCCATTCCGCTACCTGATTTCTTCGGGGCGCAGCTATGCCATGTCCATTATGCTACCTGATTTCTTCGGGGCGCAGCTATGCCATGTCCATTCCGCTACCTGATTTCTTCGGGGCGCAGCTATGCCATGTCCATTCTGCTACCTGATTTCTTCGGGGCGCAGCTATGCCATGTCCATTCTGCTACCTGATTTCTTCGGGGCGCAACTATGCCATGTCCATTCTGCTACCTGATTTCTTCGGGGCGCAACTATGCCATGTCCCTTCTGCTACCTGATTTCTTCGGGGCGCAACTATGCCATATCCATTCTGCTACCTGATTTCTTCGGGGCGCAACTATGCCATGTCCCATCTGCTACCTGAGTTCTTCGCGGCGCAACTATGCCATGTCCATTCTGCAACCTGATTTCTTCGGGGCGCAACTATGCCATGTCCATTCTGCTACCTGATTTCTTCGGGGCGCAACTATGCCATGTCCCTTCTGCTACCTGATTTCTTCGGGGCGCAACTATGCCATATCCATTCTGCTACCTGATTTCTTCGGGGCGCAACTATGCCATGTCCATTCTGCTACCTGATTTCTTCGGGGCGCAACTATGCCATGTCCATTCTGCTACCTGATTTCTTCGGGGCGCAACTATGCCATGCCTAGGCCTCCCAATTGACCGCGGGGCGCAACTATGCCATACCGTACTGTACATGAATATGAAATTATAAATTAATTTGTCATTCATAGTTTTCTGCCCAAGAATAGATCTTTCACTATAAACCCAGCAATCATCCCCATTTTTCCGCTTTCCTCTTTGTCTCCGCATACGATTAATCTATCTTAATATTTTCAACTAGCCGTACCCGTGCGCTCCGCTGCACCTGTTAGAAATAAATATAAAGTAATTACATAATTAAAATAGGACGTTTCATCCAGGGAACAACTTTTACAACAGGGCAAGATAATCTGCTTCGCTCATTACCCAATTTTTTTGCATTGCATTTATTGCATATATATTTTATGTATTTTAACACGATTCAATTGAGCATAGTTAAAATTTGAATTATAAAATAATGGATTGCTAAGCTAACGTACTATTACTGCATACTAAATCAATACACTCTCGTTGTTCGTTAATTCTCTGAGATTAAAATGAGTGTACATAAATATTATTTTAAGAAATACAGAAAACGAATGTACAAAATAGCCTATCAAATTTTCTGTGCATAAGAAGCTATTTTAATCTTACCTGTCCTCGATTTACTCAGGCGTTACTGTAATAACATTATAGCATTATGTCCATCTAGAGAAAGTACATTTTCCAATGGTGAAATAATAATTAATTATACAAATCGGTTAATTTAGCTTCCGATATTACTTCATACAAACACATTCTCTGTAGGCTATGTTTAATAGCTTTCGATTGTTCATGTCCAAGGCCCCTTATAGACGAAGTCATTTGTTCTTAATTCATTGCACCGTCTTAGATGGCGTTATTTTAATTTTAAAACTCATTTATCTCATTAAATGTCAGTCCTATCAAAATTTTGTAAAGGATAAAACTTATCGGAAATCATTTTAAAGAAACTTTTGTTATGTAACATTTTTCACAAAAATCAATATTAAGCGAGATATTTCGATTTATTTAATTCAGGCCCCCTTATAACCCCCCTTTTAAATAAAGTATTTTGAATGCCATATAGCCTAAAATCTAAGTTACAAAGAACTTAATTTATATTCCAATTTTCATATAAATCGGTTCAGCCATTATCGCGTGAAAAGGTAACAAACATACAGACAGACATACAAACAAAAATTAAAAAAATGCGATTATCGGTTTCAGGGTGGTTAATTATATATGTTAGGACCAATTATTATTGGAAAATCGAAAATTACCAGAAAAATTTCGGCTACAGGTTTATTATTAGTATAGATCCTCGGATAGCTTCTTCTGCTCCGGACGTTTCGCGCCAAAATGCTTCATTTACTGTATTTCTCTAACACTCTATAGTTACGTAGGCTATACTACAGGCCTATGGGAAACGGAATTTAAAATTCGTATTTTGTGCGGTGAGTTAAGAGCAGCTGATGGCTCAGGGGTGGGGTTATTCCGTTATCGGACCGCATCACATCGACTCTGTGCAGGGATGTGTGAGATGATGGGAATAAGAGAGACGGAACGCTCCCTCCGTCGACAAGTTGAATTACAGTATATCTGACGGCGGGTCAACTGATTCTCAGCGATGTGCTTAGATGGCGACACTTCATCACAATGCGATACAACGTCTTTGTGTGCTGTCATTCGTAACTCCTCGCTTACGGGAAATAAGAGACAAATATACTTATTAGTATTAGTATTTAGTATTTATTTATTTAACCTGGTAGAGATAAGGCCGTCAGGCCTTCTCTGCCCCTCTACCAGGAGATTCCAACTACAATATCAACAATAAAATTACAATTAGTATTAGATCTACAATTACAATTACAAATAACATTACAATTAGTATTAAATTTACAATTAGAATAAAATTAAAGTACGAAAAGATTACCTGAATAATTAAAGCTAGATAATTTATCATAGAGAAACAACGAATATTTTATATTTACTGAATTACAAATTAAATCCAGAATAACAAAATTTTATAGTGATGAAATTACTGAATATTGAAATATTTTGTGATAGATTAAAGAAACTATTTACAATTACTGACCAAGTGCCTAGTAAGTTTTCGTTTGAATTCAATTTTATTTCGACAGTCCCTGATGCTAGCAGGTAGCGAATTCCAGAGTCTTGGCAGGGCTATTGTGAAAGAAGATGAGTATGAGGAGGTGCGATGGGATGGTATTGTTAGTATTGTTTCATGACGAGAGCGTGTGTTCAGATTATGGTGGGAAGAAAGGTAAGTGAAGCGAGACGACAGGTACGAAGGAATAGAACAAGCATTTTTTTACTGCAAACACGACACTTCTCGATGAAAAAAATGTAAACCGATCTCTTACGCTCCAGGCTTGCTGTTTAAGACAGAACACACCCACGGTTAGGCCCATAAGTAGGGGGCGGGTGTTGTTGACCTAAAAATCTACTTAAAATGTTCATTAAAATGCACTTAACCCTGCGCTGGTGACCTGAAAAAAATTACATCAGTAGTGACGTGGGGTTTGAGATAGACCATTTCATTTTTTGGCTTTTTTTGAATATGAATGGAACATACTAAAGGAAGTATTGCCAGCAGCTAGACGAATCCCCACGTAACAAACCAGAGTGATATAGTAGCACACAAAAAACAAAGCAAGGTGGGGTGTGTCAAACCCCACGTCACTAACTAATGCAAAACTAACTAATGCAAAATTGACACACAATTAAAAGAAAATGACATTTAAATATTATTCACCGTACTCACACCACAACTTCTTAAAAATTAGTCACCTTGTTTCAATGACTGCCCTGCAAATCTAGGAGAGAGGAGGCAACTTTCTGGAATTTGGCTAAGATAAAGGAAAAGAACATGCAACAAAATGAAGGTTTTAAGGGAAAACTATAGGTTTTAATGAGGGTTTACAATGTGTTTCAATCAGGGGCGTTCATGTCAGTGCCTTCATTCTCAGTCTCCTCCTTCCGCGCTTCATTTGTGTTACCAGATCTTCCAGATGAGGTAGTGTGAATGACAAAACAAATTGTGGGCGAAGCGTGCATTCTTGCAATCTTTGTGTTAAAAATACTGTCTACTACAGTAGAAATCCCGTCCGAACCATGTTGAGTATACAACGTCATTTCCAGGACATGTTGAAAGTTTTCCCCCTTCCAAACATAAATTCTAAAGACACCCTCGTACCGACAAAAGAACAACTGCGGTCAAAGCCCTCACTTAAACTAAGCTGCTGTCAAGCATTTTATATTACTCCCGTTGTGTGAAGTGAAGCCTTCAGTGGAATGAGGGATGGGCTTTAGAGTCTGTTCCAAACTATAAAACTCAAACTAAACTGTTATTCACTTATTCAGTAGGTAATTACTACAGACCTATTTTGTTAGAAAATGATTTAACAGACCTATCGGTAAAGAAAAAAGTAAAATGCATTCCAAATTATCTAAAAGT
>JAJSOF020000001.1:191136245-191200158 GCA_025594305.2 Periplaneta americana | reverse complement strand
GGGCGGCCAGCCATCGGCGGAGTGGAGATTGGACAGCAGTGGCGGAATCACGGTACAAAAAACCCAGCTACTGCTCCAGTTCTTCTTGTTCACAACAATTGAGGGATTCGGGAGTAAAACATGGTAAGTGACATTTTAGTGTTTCTAAGTTATTAGTAGACAGTGGATACAGCAGCTGCTTGTCTATGCGGATGACGTGAATATGTTAGGAGAAAATACACAAACGATTAGGGAAAACACGGAATTTTACTTGAAGCAAGTACAGCGATCGGTTTGGAAGTAAATCCCGAAAAGACTAAGTATATGATTATGTCTCGTGACCAGAATATTGTACGAAATGGAAACATAAAAATTGGAGATTTATCCTTCGAAGAGGTGGAAAAATTCAAATATCTTGGAGCAACAGTAACAAATATAAATGACACTCGGGAGGAAATTAAACGCAGAATAAATATGGGAAATGCCTGTTATTATTCGGTTGAGAAGCTTTTGTCATCCAGTCTACTCTAAAAAAAGTTGAAAGTTAGATTTATAAAACAAATACTGTATGGTTCCCCTGTATGAGTGTGAAAATTGGACTCTCACTTTGAGAGAGGAACAGAGGTTAAGGTGTTTGAGAATAAGGTTCTCGGGAAAATATTTGAGGCTAAGAGGGATGAAGTTAGAGGATAATGGAGAAATTTACAGAACGCAGAACTGCACGCATTTTATTCTTCACCTGACATAATTAGGAACATTAAATCTAGACGGTTGAGATGGGCAGGGCATGTAGCACGTATGGGCGAATCCAGAAATGTATATAGAGTGTTAGTTGGGAGGCCGGAGGGAATAAAACCTTTGAGGAGGTCGAGACGTAGATGGGAGGATAATATTAAAATGGATATGAGGGAGGTGGGATATGATGGTAGAAACTGGTTTAATTGTACTCAGGATAGGGACTGATGGCGGGCTTATGTGAGGGCGGCAATGAACTTTCGGGTCCCTTAAAAGCCATAACTTATTATTATTATTATTATTATTATTATTATTATTATTACCAGGTCACTATTATTATTATTACTATTATTATTAGGCCATTATTATTATTATTATTTTAATTACTAGGCCAGTATTATTATTATTGTTATTATTAGGTCATTATTATTATATTATTTTTACTAGGCCATTGCTATTATTATTATTATTATTATTATTATTATTATTATTAATATTATTATTGTGCCATTATTATTATTATTAGGCCATTATTATTATTGGGCCATTATTATTATCATTATTATTATTATTATTACTACTACTAGGTCACTGTTATTATTATTATTACTAGGTCATTATTATTATTAGACGTAATATTACTATTAGGCCATTATTATTATTATTACTAGGGCATTATTATTATTAATATTATTATTATTATTAGGTCATTATTATTATTATTATTATTATTATTATTATTATTATTATTATTAGGCCATTATTATTATTATCATTATTAAATCTTAATCATTTATATCGTTATGAATACATTAAAAACACTGGACCCAAATGTTGCACACGAGCCATTTCGTCATGATACTCGTCTAGAACTTCATCGAAGCATAAACTCATAAGAACGACTCGGAGAAACTAGCAAATTGAATACAAAATTATTACAGAAGGAGAAGCTGCTTGCGTCTTGACATCATTCTACTTGTCAAAGATGAAAACAAGCTGAAAATGTTAAAACTGTTCAAAGTATGAAAAGGAAATCGCAATTTTGATACAGACCTTTTTGCGAGTAACAAATAACGATGCGAACTTACTAATGCCGGTCCTTTCATGAATAACTTTTCTGGCATGTCATTTGCTCGGCTTGCCGGCTCACAGATAGTTGTAGACGAAGCGTAATTTCTACAGCAGCCCACAAAGTAAGAAAAACGCTACCGAAAATGATTCGGCGAACTCATCCAAGCACAATTTTCCGGGAGAGTTGTTTTAAATTTATATATAAAATATAAAGAAATAAAAAATACTAATGATGCTTTTTATCTTCCTTAACTACATCACTTTCCCGTTTACATCCTGTACTTCCAGCAGGATTTCGTATCGGGAACGACGACGACCAGCAGGGAATGTATCTAAGACGAAAAAAAATCCTCAGCAGACGTCGTACAACCCAAATATAATGCCCATTAAACTTATTTAAATAAAGCCAGTATCAACTGTCACATTTATGTAACTAGAATATATACAGTATGTTTAAAGCAAGGGGTTAAGAACTTTGACGGCACGATAACAAAAAAATGTATTAATATCTGCAGAGAATTCAATCTTGATTCCTCTTTGGCCAAGATTGTTTCTTTGACAGCTCTAAAATATTGAATCTGTCTTCTGAGAAATCACATATATAAAGTAAATTAATAGCACAACAATAATAATTACATTTCTCATGAAAATTATACGGATTTACTAATACTTGTATATTTGGTATACTTTGTCCTTCAGGGCAACCCCAATTTTAGGAGAAGTTTTTTTTAAATTAACAACTTATGTTTAATGGACGATGTTTTAAAGTAATGTAGCAGTAATAAAAGTGTGAATACAGAAAGGACACTAAACCAGTGTTAGATTCGGGAAGCTATGTATACGGACATCATTTTTTTTTACTAACATTTCTAATATTAATCTGGGTATAACTTTGGACTAACGGTTGAGAACCAGAAATACAGTTTGCTACTCCCTTCCACGACTGGAGTTCGATGATAGACTACGGCGTAAAATACAAACAAATCACTTTACTAGGTATAGGAGGAAAGAAAAGTAGTTCATCCATTACGTAAAGTAGGAAATATCGCGATTTTGATTTTGATAATTTTCGTTAGGATTTCTTTAATCAAATACAGTACTGTATTAACAGTAAATGTTTTTACTCACGAACTGAGCTATTCATTCGGACGTATTCATTATGCAGTGTATATTATACTGTCTACAGACAATAGCGTACAATATAGAGCATGAAGTTAAATTGAAAATTAATCATAATACGGATATTTAAACACATTTTTGAAAATGGTGGTCAGTTCATTTTGATACAGACTTCAATTCTTTTTTGCATATTGTCGCACTATAGACTATTGTGCCTAATTCTAATTACCAGTTTCGTCCTTCGTACTAGTAACTTATGTTGAAATAATTTTGTACCTACTCTATAAAAGAGTACCTTACGTACTATAAATTCAGTCTTCACTTCTGCCCGATCCGAAAAGATAAAATTATTCAGAAGTGCTACCTACTGTCTGTTCAAGTGGTTTTGTCGCAGGGTCGTAGAAAGGGGGGGAGGAGATCACGTGACAGTTAATTACTTAACGAGGCCCTTTTATTTAAGTTATTTTAAACACTTGTATAATATTACGTAGACGTCCAATTCCTAACAAAACTAATGTTTTCAGAAAAGAGCTAAGAGAGCCCACGCATTAGCCTTTACAGAGAGCGAGCAGAAGTAGGTGGGCGAAATCGGAATGTGACGTAGGCAAACGGACGACAGTATCTGTGCGAAAATATGAGTTAATATTGAAAGCTCTTTCGTCACTGGAAACCGCGAACATATTTCTGGAACGTACTATACTCACTAACTCAGTACTGTTCGTGTTTACTATGACCGTAAGGCGACTTTGACTGTATATGCTTGGTTGTGTGTGGAGAACGTTTGGAAGTTTACTAGTAGAGGGGGTGGGAGTGAAGTACATTAAAAAACTCAGGTACAATTAAATTTGAAATAAAACTAAAATGATGTCCCTGTAAATATAGTATATTAATTAAAATATCTATATATTCTGCATGATTATAGTGCACACAGATGCGTAAGAAAGTCATATGTAGAACTGCATAGAATCTGGTTCTAATGTGGGTGGATTTTAGTACTGTTAGACTGGCAACACTGTTTCCATGTCTTAAAACTAGAAAATCGGTTATGAATTGTTTTTTGTGCGCACAATGCTCCAACAGAAAATTTTCGTTAATTTACTGAAAAATAGGCATGGTTCATCAAATTGAATAACACAGAAAATCAATCAATCTTCTTAATATATCCAGCTGTTTGCTGACAACATAAAGTCCACTATAGTCCACTGTAGTCTATTCAGTTACTGTTTTTCACGAGAAATGAGGGGTATTTTGATCGGTGTTCATTATAGATGCCTGTTGCTAGTAGCCAGAGTTGGGGTGTAGTCAATATACACTGCAGGGCTGTGTCTTCTGCAACTGGTACTGATGATTTTAATTTACTTCTTTTGTGGTTTATGGATGGACAGTATAGAAGAATGTGTTCCAGATCTTCATCATGATTATGACACCACAGACAAGTAGGAGTATCAGAAATGTGAAATCGGTGTAGGTACAATTGAGTGACAATGTGACCTGTTCTGGCTCTTGTTAAAAATGTTTGAACACGTCTGGGCAAGTTTTTGTACATTTCCAGGTCATTTGGTTTCTTTTGTACAGACTGTAAAATTTTTCCATAGTCAGAAGAGAGCCAATTGTTGATCCACAGGTTTGTAAAATGAGACTCTACTGAAGCAAAAGCATTGGATAGAGATATCACTTGAAGAGGTCTTGGTTGCAAATATGTTGCCTGTTTTGCAATATTATCGACTTTCTCGTTTCCAGGTATACCACAATGACTAGGTATCCATTGAAATGTTATTTCCTTTTGGAGTTCTTTTAGTTTACTTAGTTGTTTCTGAATTGGAATAATTCTATGTGCATATAGGTTTGGTGCATATTTAATTATATTAAATATAGCCCCCTTGGAGTCGGTAAGTATGCAAATCGATTTTTCAGAAATTTGAGTAACACACTGAAGAGCAGCATCAATAGCTAGCAATTCAGTGTCAAGACTGGAGGAGGATGAACATGGTATGAAATAACTTTCTTGATATTTTGGAATATAACACCCTGCTCCTGATGTCCCATTATTAGGATTTTGATATGCATGTGTAGAAATCTGAAAGTGATCCTTATATGTACTGATGTACTGCAGAGTAGTTCCATGGAATCTAACTTAATGTATGGAGGATCATTATGCACACAGAAAATGAATTTATAACAATATGATATTCATCAACTGTTGCGTATGTATTCCAAAGTCTACTAAAATTCACCAATGGACAGTGGCCAGTGTCCAGCTCTAAAATCAATTTCCATGTTTTTTTTAACTCTGCACATTTTACCACAGTTTAGTGCATATGATTCCGCTCTCTTATTATTTTTATGACAAAGTAAAAGAAGAAAGCTTGAAACTTATACATGGAGCACAAATAGCACAGCCTTCGTAAGAAAACTTTTCATAAAGACTCTAGATTTCTTCCACTTAGAGAAGGCTACAGACCAATCCTGTGTCCTGCGAACGCATTGCTTTATAAAACTCTTGGATGGAATTTAATTTGGTAAAACGCTTGTGACCGCAGGCTGTTACAAAGACGTGTATTCAGAAAGATGGAAAGAGTCCGTTTAATAAATCTTACAGCTCTAACTCGGACCGCCTTCTCGCTTGACTTCATTCCAAAGCATTCACTGTTACTCTTTCCTAAGTTAATATAAATCTCCCTTTGATGTGGCCCTTATTTCTCTTCGATAGTCTTCACTAAGTGAACCAATATTCGAAAATCGGTATACAACAAAATCAAACTTTAATTAAATGCTCTCCGAAAATTAACTGAATTATATTTACAAATTCAAATAGATTCCTCACCGCAGAGGTAGCTTTGTGGCTATATAGAGGTGTAGAGATAGCCCTTCTTCTTCTTCTGCTTCTTCTTCTATTTCTTCTTTCTTTCACATATTAGGCCTTGTGACCTATTTTATCTCAATTTCATATCTTTCTATATCTTCCAAATTCTCTTCTTCCTGTTAGTCTTACTTACTTACAAATGGCTTTTAAGGAACCCGGAGGTTCATTGCCGCCCTCACATAAGCCCGCCATTGGTCCCTATCCTGAGCAGGATTAATCCAGTCTCTACCATCATATCCTACCTCCCTCAAATCCATTTTAATATTATCTTCCCATATACGTCTCGGCGTCCCCAAAGGTTTTTTTCCCTCCGGCCTCCCAACTAACACTCTATATGCATTTCTGGATTCGCCCATACGTGCTGCATGTCCTCCCCATCTCAAACGTCTGGATTTAATGTTCCTAATTATGTCAGGTGAAGAATACAATGCGTGCAGTTCTGTATTGTGTAACTTTCTCCATTCTCCTGTAACTTCATCCCTCTTAGCCGCAAATATTTTCCTAAGAACCTTATTCTCAAACACCCTTAATCTCTGTTCCTCTCTCAAAGTGAGAGTCCAAGTTTCACAACCATACAGAACAACCGGTAATATAACTGTTTTATAAATTCTAACTTTCAGATTTTTTGACAGCAGACTAGATGACGAAAGCTTCTCAACCGAATAATAACAGGCATTTCCCATATTTAATCTGCGTTTAATTTCCTCCCGAGTGTCATTTATATTTGTTATTGTTGCTCCAAGATATTTGAATTTTTCCACCTCTTCGAAGAATAAATCTCCAATTTTTATAGTTAGTCTATATGACATTATTACTTTTTGGAGTCTTGTGTCGTTCATTCTTTCCAAATGATCTGTTAAATTTTGTGTGTGTTTTTCTATCCTATACCTAGATGCATAAATGCCCAATTTTTCTCTAGTATCTTCATTCCGTATTTTATCTAGTTTAGTGCATCCCTTTACAAATCTTTAAAATCTCATTTCTGTTGCGGAATAGTCATTATTTCGTAAAATAGTACTCGTATATGTATGTCCTTCCTTACTTTCTTTTAGAGTTGTTCTGAATATTCCATACTTTCATGGGATAAGATTTAAGTAATTGATTAACTAGCGGACTTACTGGTGTTAATTATGTAATTCTGTGCGGCTTACAGCTGTTTCGGTGCATCATCACACCATCCTCAGAGCCTACTAGATCTCGGCGTCATCTCGAACTTCTCTGCCTGTTATGTGGGTGCGTTTGATTGTTGAAAGTTGTTGAAGAGTGGAGTCAAATAGTGTGTGTGTATTGAAATTGATCTGTGTGTTGAGAATTTGATCGGGGTGTGTTTTAGTGTGTTTGTATATTTCGTATTGTTTTAGTATGTTGAGTTTTTGCTTCTTGGGTTGTATGTGTAGGATTTCCATGTCCGCATTTATGTTAATGTATGTATGGTTAGCATTGGTTATGTGATCGGCGTATGTAGATGTATTGTGTCCTCTGGTTATTGCTTTAATGTGTTCTTTGTAGCGTGTTTGGAATGATCTGCCTGTCTGTCCTATGTAGAACTTGTCGCAACTATTACATGTGAGTTTGTATACACCTGTATGGTCGTATTTATTTGTTTGTGTTTTTTGTGTGTTGAGATGTCTTTGTAGTGTGTTTTCTGTTCTGTATGCTATGTTGTATTTCTGCTTTCTGAATGAAGATGCGATCTTATGTGTGCTTTTGTTTTAATATGTTAGTGTGATGTATTTCTTGTGTTCTTGTGTTTGAGTTGTGTTTTGCGTGTTTTTGTCATTGTTAGCCGAAACATCTATAAGCCGCACACAACATCATAAGAAAGACAAAATAAAAACTAAAAAAAAACACAGTGTACATTTTATTAAATAGTCGGTTTCTGGTTTAATTATGTAAATCTTACTTAATTGTAATCTAACACTAATATGTAATCTGTTTCTGTTTTTATGTGATTCGTATTTGATTCCAACAACATTAATATGTATTTCAGCATGTTTATTTTTATTTTATGAGGTAAATTTTATGTAACTACTTCTTTTGATCTCATTGTGTACCTAAATTGTATCAGTATGTAATTACTTAATTCCGATCCAGTTTTATGTTCAACTGTGTAAGCAAGTTTGAATCCTGGTTGAGTGTAAGAGAAGGCCTTACGGCCTTAACTCTGCCAGGTTAAATAAAGCCATTATTATTATTATTATTATTATTATTATTATTATTATTATTATGATCAGGACTTAGCAGCACAATTATGCAACATTCCCGATACGGAATGCACTTCTAAAAGGGACGCATAACTCACGAAGGACGTGTCATCGAGCATGTGTCCTTAACTAAAAATGATCCTCTCTATGTGATCTATCATTCCTCAAAGTTTGTCGATGAGATCTTGTTACATCCTGTAGTTGAGGATTAAAAGACCGTCGGCAGAGTATTTTAAGTGTCTCTGAAGTGGTGTTCGCTTTCAACAAGACTGTACTGGCTTAAAATAAGAAGAGAGTTGTGCGTTTTGCTGGTGTTTGTTATTCTTGGGGCTCGAATGGAGGACGGCAGGAAAGGTAACTGTCAACTAGGAACAACAAGCAGAGCATGTTTCCTTGTTGTTATCTGTGAGAGGACATCAATTTGTCTACAGTGCATGCTACTTCCGACGAATACGCCTCTCCCCACCATCTTTCTTCCTGCAAAAAGAAAATTGGATTTCTGCAGAAGAATAGAGCGGAGACAGGTGTGTCAGCGTGGGGAATGAGAGCCTGTTTTGTACTTCATCTGTGTGTTTCTGCACTGTCTGTGTTGTGATGATGTGTTATGACGTAGACCTATTGGTTCTTTTTGTGCTCCTACTATTACACAACACATCTATTTTGATTTACACACTACAACACAGTTTTGACCATAAAAACTCCAGGCATGTGGAGATTCTATTTATTTTATTTATTTACTTATTTATTTATTTATATTTATTTATTTAATTTATTTATTTATTTAACCTGGTAGAGATACGGCCATCAGGCATTCTCTTCCCCTCTACCAGGGGATTACAACTACAATATTAAGAATACAATTACAATTATAATTACAATTAATATTAAATTTACAAATACAATAAAAATCAAAATACTAAAAGATTAACTGATTAATAAAAGCTAGACAGTTTATTGTAAAAGTTAAGAAGAGAGAAGCATTTCCTTTATTGATTAAGTACAAATTAAACCTATTCTACGCCGTAAGAAAATGCTTAATAAGCTTGCTTTTGAACGCTACTAAATTCCGACAGTCTCTGATGTCACTGGGTAGGGTATTCCACAAGCGCGAGAGCGAGATTGTGTATGATGATGAATACGATGATGTCTTATGTGTTGGTATGGCTAGTATGCGACTATTTTGCGTGCGTGTGAAGAGATTATGATATGATGACAGGTAACTGAAACCGGAGGCAAGGTAGGTAGGTGTAGAAGTGTGAAGGACTTGGAAAAGGAGAACAAGAGGATGAAAATTTCTACGTTCGTTAAGCCGTAGCCAGTTTAGAGTTTGGAAGGATGGGGTAATGTGGTCAGCGCGACGGACATCGCAGATGAAGCGAACACAAGAATTATGAACACGTTGTAATCTTTGCGACTGGTTGACATTGAGGTCAGTCAGTAGAAAATCACAATGATCGAAGTGGGGCATTACTAGTGTTTCCACTAGTATTTTCTTGAGTGATAGCGGAAGGAATTTTCGAATGCTGTTTAAGGAATGTAGTATGGAAAGCACTTTTTTGGTAATATGGGTTACTTGGTTATTCCAGTTAAATACGTATCAAAGTAAACTCCAAGGGTTTTAACACAGGAAGCAAAAGGGATTATTCTGTCGTTTAACTTTACTGGAAGAGCAGGAGTAATTATTGCATAATAGACGTTGATGTCCCACTAGGATTTAGGAGCTACTAAATTCGATTGGAAGCATAAGTTTTTTTAATTGGTTATTTAATAACGTTGTATCGACTACTAGGTTATTTAGCATCCATGGGATTGGTGGTAGCGCGACGGTACTTCTGCGAAATGAGGATTCGACATAGATTACCTGACATTTGTCTTATGTTTGGGAAAACTTCGGAAAAAACTCGACCAGGTATTCACCCCAAGTGGGAATCGAACCCACGCCCGAGCGCATCTTCAGATCAGCAAACAAGCGCCTCAGTCGTCTGAGATACGTCGTGGTATGGAAACATGAGAAAAGATATCAATAACAACAAGAAAATGCAAAATAAATTCTATCAGAATGTGCCGTTTGTTGTGGTGCCCCATTCATCTTGTGCATTAACTTACACAAAACGAAAGACGACCGACGTGCGTACACGTCGTGTGTTGTGTTTGCTGTCTTAACATGTAAACAAACCACAACTACTGTCGACGTCACAATCCACGTACAGTGGCCTGCACGTTCTCCGGACCTGTCGCTACTAGACTTCTTCCTGTGGGGAACTGTAAAGGACAGTGTGTACCAGAACATTCTGTCAACACCAGACGCCATGCAGTAACGCATTCGACAAGCTTGTGTATCCATTCAGCCAGTAACATGCCGGATAGTCATACGGTCTTTCCGGGAACGCCTTCGAATGTGCACTGATGTGAATGGTGACCATTTGGAACATCATCTGTGACTCGCAAAGCATAACATTATCACATTGGAAGTACGTTTTTGTTTCGTTTCGTTGTTGTTACTGATTAGGAAGTTGATGTGTGTACTGAATGTAACATGATTAAAGTATGTAGCGCTATTTGAAAAAAATTGATGACGTCACGTGTATCTTGTACCATAATGTAGTTACATGCACCAAATCTCCACACTCATGTTAGCCCCTCGCTCTAACATAACGCTCAAAAACAAAAATTCCAATACCTATCCCAGTGATGTAAACTGATGCCCATACGAGCAAGCGCGCGCTTTAGAGCCCTGGAGAGCCTGAGCGCTTTACAGCAGAAAGGAAAGAGACAGACGAAAGAGGTAGTATATGCCGCTTGGTAGAGCTATATACAGGGATGGCCAGCACTGATTCAATGGATAAAGGGAAGAGAACTTATTAAAACTGTATCCATGTTAATTTTTATAAGTGAATTATAAGAATGTAAGTTTTAATTTTAATGTTCATTTTTCACAAGTTTGCTTTTTCATTCAAAGGGAATATTTTCTCAACATTTTTTTACAGAAAAGTGAAATTTTCAGATATGTTTGTATAGTAGTCTTACAGGTACTAAAACAATGTTTTCGTAAATCTAATATATCATAAATACGTATTACTGAAGATAGTGTATTACAATGTTTGAAAATATTCGCATGGAAAATGTTTGTAAGGAAATGAATTAACAAAGCAAATAGGCCTACCGTTACATCACAAACAAAAGATATGTGCCTACGTGTTGGTAAAACGTCAGCTCTATAGCTGCAGCAGATTTCGAGATAATTTAATATTCTGATAACAGAAAGTTGCGCACCAATATCACCTAAAAGCATAATGCGACAAGAGTTTTATTATGTAACTAGCAGTACCCGTGCGCTCCGCTGCACCCTTTAGAAATAAATATAAAGTAATTACATAATTAAAATAGGACATTTGATCCAGGGAACTTTCGTGTTTGATAGAAGGATAAATCGTTTAATATGTTACTTAATTTAAATTGTATTTAAAATATTAAAATACGATCATTTTGATCAAGAGACCACTCATTTGGTGCAATGACAATTCCTTTAACATGTTTCTTAATTGTTATTACCAATTATTTTTGGAAAAGCGAAAATTAACAGAAAAATTTTGGGTACAGATTTATTATTATGTTTATATTATATTATATTATATTATATTATATTATATGATATGATATGATATGATATGATATGATATGATATGATATGATATGATATGATATGATATGATATGATATGATATGATATATGATATATGATATATGATATATGATATATGATATATGATATGGTATGATATGATATGATATGATATGATATGATATGATATGATATGATATGATATGATATGATATGATATGATATGATATGATATGATATTATGTAAAAAGTGTGTTGATAACGAATGTACTCGAATTAGAAAGTTTTTAATTTGTTGTGGGAGCTCTTGAATCTCAGGAGGAACAGCTTTTACAACAGCACAACATAATCTGATTGGCTCATTACCCAATTTTTTTGCATTGAATTTATTGCACATATATTTTATGTATTTTAACACGATTCAATTGAGCATAGTTAAAATTTCAATTATACAATAATGGATTGCTAAGCTAACGTACTATTACTGCATACTAAATCAATACACTCTCGTTGTTCGTTAATTCTCTGAGATAAAAATGAATATGTTCATAAACATTATTTTAAGAAATACAGGAAATGAATATACAGAATAACCTATCAAGTTTTCTGTGCATAAGAAGCTATTTTAATCTCACCTGTCCTCAATTCACTCACAAATTACTGTAATAACATTATAGCATTATGTCCATCCAGAGAAACTACACTTTCCAATGATGAAATAATAATTAATTATACAAATCGGTTAATTTAGCTTCCGATATTACTTCATACAAACACAGAAACATTGTCTGTAGGCTATGTTTCATAGCTTTCGATTGTTGTGTCCAAGGCCCCTTATAGACATAGTCATTTGTTTTTTATTTCAATACACCGCCTTAGATGGCAGTTATTTTAATTTTAAAACTCATTTATCTCATTAAATATCAGTCCTATCAACATTTTTCAAAGAATAAAACTTATCAGAAATCATTTTTAAAGAAACTTTTGTTATGTAACATTTTTCACAAAAATCAATAATAAGCGAGATATTTCGATTTAATTCAGGCCCCCTTATAACCCCCCTTTTAAATAACGTATTTTGAATGCCATATAGCCTAAAATCTAAGTTACAACGAACTTAATTTATATTCCAATTTTCATCGAAATCGGTTCAGGCATTATCGCGTGAAAAGGTAACAAACACACAGACAGACAGACATACAAACAAAAATTTCAAAAAAGCGATTTTCGGTTTCAGGATGGTTAATTATACATGTTAACACCAATTATTTTTGGAAAATCGAAAATTACCAGAAAAATTTCGGCTACAGATTTATTATTAGTATAGATATTAGTTACAGTTAAAACGTATACCTAGACAACTTTGCTTTGTACTATAATATTGTTTTGATTACTTTTATAAGGCTAAAGATACCATCAATATCAATTTCAACTTATGTCATATTCAGTGTCTTTCTTTGGGATAACACTTTCTTTATGAATGATGTGTTTAATTCACTTAGTAGGCTACAGTATAGTTGTAGTTATTATGGAATTTGTGTGAATATTCCTCCTTTACTCTTTATTATGTTGTTAACGTTTAAAACACAACTACAATATTAGGCTAAGAAATAGGTGTTAGTACTTTTGTTTTACAGACAAAATAGAAAATAACAAACAGAAAGAAGCCATATAAAATAACGATATAAAATTTCACGTTCCGTTTGAAGTTTATGCACCACTGTTTTCTTAATCCAACAGGCTGCTTATTCCTCCTAGCATACCTAGCGCTTATTGCCCGCGCATGACGTCAAGGTCAGAAAAATGCGCTTGACATCACTGACCTATCCAAAAAAAAGTATAATAGGTGCACAAGATAAATGGGACATCCAGTATACTACTGCCAGGTAGCACGCAAAATAATCCAAGATCGTTCGCATGCTATTTCTTATGCACATTTGGAATAAACTGTTAGGTTATATTCATTTAGTACTAGTACAGTGAATCTTGTGTAATTCGAACGTTTTTAATTCGAATTATTCTTTATTTCGAAGTTTTCCTTTGTACCCTTGAATTTCCTATGGAAACAGTGCATAAATATCGTCTTTTATTCGAACATAATTTTGTTTAATTCGAAGAAAAAAAAATCCAGAATGGACATGAGTTTTACAGTGAAATGTGGCAAAGGCGGAACGAGCCAGTACTGTAACAAATTGACCTGACCATAGGGGTTGGAGGCTGGAACCGGGAATGCATTGTATCTCCTTTTCGGAGAAGTGGTCCCAGTGCGGGTTGACAACCCTTGGAGTGTCATTCACCTCGAAAGTACAGTTACCGTACTCAGTTAAAACGGTCACTGTGCATTGCTTTTCTCAAAGTCCGAAACCCCGATCTTTCACTTCCGAGAGCTAAGAAGATTCATTGAGGGACATCAAAATGTGCATGGTTCTCTGTTTGATGCATTAAATAAACTGGAGGACTTTACAGTAACCCAGCAAATCAATAAAAAGAAGCGGACTAAAATCACATCCTACTTAACAAAGGCCTAGTAAGGTATGCTTTTTAACTACTGTATATGTTGTGCATAAATGTTTACTAATTACTGTACCGCACTGTATTTATGTAATAGGCCTATCATTATACAGCACTATATTTTCTTGTATTATAATACCCTGTTGTCTTGAAATGTTATAGTACTACATAGTACATACAGTACACCTGTAGTTTGCCTTCTGCAGTACCATTTTTTTAAGTCGAATTTTTCCATAATTCGAATTTTTTCTTATGCCTTTCAGATTCGAATTAACAAATTTCACTGTAATATTTTTACCGTGGTTTTTACTGATATTGAACATCGCCATAAACCATGGAAGGTTGCTTGGTGTATCAGAAGTGTCGCAATATCTGTCAGGCATCGAACTCAGAAGGCCTTAGTGAGAGGTTTCGGCAGAGAACTAGAGAAGTTGAGGTACGAGAGCCGCCACTGAACGTCTTCCAACGCCCATTGTTTCGCTTAATAGGGGGCGGTGCGGTAGGTCGGCCAGCTCTAATTCCAAGTCGATTGTTAGAGTTGGCGCAGTGCATGCATTTCAATCCGTATGCGTGGCACGCACTTCACCCCAGTAGTCACCTCGTAAAACTCAGGTAGTCGGCTTGTTATCTACACGGAATTTGGATTAAACTCAAGTTCCGACCTGCGACTTAATCCGTCAAATGGGGAGCTATTGTTATCTGCTTTGCGTTGTGGAAATCAATAATCATTAGCAGAGAACGGTGACCCCATATCTCTGGCCAAGCAACTCAAGCTGAATAAGTTTATACGTCTACTTGCCAAATTCAAGTGAATAGAATGCAAATTACGATTGAATTGTAAACAATAAGTGTACGACAAAATATCAGAAGAAGGTAAGTGGTTTACTCAAATTTTTGGTCTCTCCAATCTCGCTCCTAAATGAGTGACAGACTGTTTTCTATTTGATATATACGCAGAGAAACCAGACAATTCAAACATAGCTGAATTTTGTGATTATCTTCTCCACAATTTTGTATCTGAGGAAGCGCATTTCCTCCCAATAACACTGAACAACAAGAATTTTGCTCCGACTTAAAAAAATGTGTTCCTTAGGGTTTTGTGTGCGCTGAATCCGAAAATGCATTTCTTTTCTTCGTATCACGTAAGATTTTTAAGATATACTATGATTTCACTTTTCGATAAACGCTCACCCAGGAAACATCTCGCGCGAGTTGGGGATTGTAAACCAAAACAAATGCTAATGCATTCATCATCATCATCATCATCATCATCATCATCATCATCATCATCATCATCCTTTCATGTATTGGGCCTAGTGGCCCGTTACGGTCTCTTGCCAACGCTTGAACGGTCTGCCCAAGGATCTCTTGCCCACAGGATGGTAATTTAAAATTTGGCGTGGAATTCTAGAACGAGGCATTCTGATGACATGTGATCTCCAGTTTTGTGTGTATTTCTGTAGGTATTACGTAATCGAATCTGCAGTTCTTTCATAATGTCAAAAATTTTAATGTGATCCATTCTCGTGTATCCCGCTGTACGACGCATAAATCTCATTTCTCCCGCCGCTAATCTTTGTGAATCAATATTACGGATCGTCCAAGCTTCACTACCAAAACAGAGTATAGGTCTGGCCAATGTTTTATAAATTCTGGTGCGCGTGTGTTTTTGTACTAAGGTTGGTTTGGATATCTGATTAATTATCCCCATTGCTCTGTTGAATTTAATAATTTTCTTATTCAAATCCTTTTCTTCTTCATATGAAATTTGGTAACCGAGATGACTAAATTTTTTGACTTGTTCGATGATATTATTATTGATTCATATTTTGCTACGGACTGGTTCCTTTCCTAAAAAAGCTATCACTTTAGATTTGTCAGTTGAAATGTCCATATTGAAACTTTCTGCTAATGCATTTTATGAGTTTAAGACTTATTTCCGTTTTCTTACTGTTGTTGGCATGTTCTTTTGTATTTCTAATAAAGACACATATTGGTCCCTTTACTCAGTAAATTTCATAACAGTACAAAGTGAAACAAGGGTGTGGTTTTCAGTATTTAAAAGAAAAGTTTAGTTTGAATGAAGGCAAATTAAAAGAGAGCATTTTCGTCGGTCCACAAATTCACAAAGTTATAGCTGACTCTTTGAGGAAAAACTTTCCGTTAAAGAAAAAAATGGCATGGCGCCCTTTCAAAGACGTTTGCTCAAATTTCCTTTGGAAATTGTAGGGCAGACTACATCAAACTTGTGGAAACCAAATGAAGTGTATATCAGAATATGGGGGGTGTAACATGTATCTCAAAGTACACTTTTTACATTCTCATTTGGATCTCTTTTCTCCTAACCTTGGAGCGGTAAGCATGGAGAAAGATTTAATCAAGAAAATATCTGAAAAGCAAAGGCCATATAAAGGAAGATCAGCATTCAGCATGCTTGCAGACTATTGTTGGTTCCTTGTAAAAGACAGTGCCGGATCTAGTTATGAACGGAAGTCATCCAGAAAATTTTTTTAAATGGTTCAAATTTCGAAATTTTTCTCATTATTCGCATGAAATATTTTTTTTATTGTTGTCGGGTTTTTTGTGTTTTAAATATGTAACTTCATTTTTGTATCCAGTACACATTTTTCAAGTATTATGAGGCATTTTGAATCCCCAGTGTGTTGTAATTTTATCAGAAGCAATGAAAAATAAAATAAAAAGATATTTTCATAAACATTCAATTCACTTTCTCCAAAAAATGGTACTTGATGGGGCA
Organism: Periplaneta americana; assembly: GCA_025594305.2. Taxonomy (NCBI): domain Eukaryota; kingdom Metazoa; phylum Arthropoda; class Insecta; order Blattodea; family Blattidae; genus Periplaneta; species Periplaneta americana. Next base: position 191,183,296 of record JAJSOF020000001.1, on the reverse strand, counting down.
ATTTGGATTTTAAATTCAGATTTAGGGTACCCATATTAGTAGACTTCGTGGAATTGCCACGAGAATCGTAAGGTTTACTATGCACGCGGTATAGACTGTATGAGAAGGGAGCGTGCAAAGGATGGAGTATGCCTCTGATGTAAACACTGAGCAGTATACTGCGGTTACAATAAAACCTGTATCCTGCATTCAAGAAATATAATGCATGATCCTTGAAGTAGGAAATGTCTTAACATATAAATACACAATTATTTTGTAGTGAGATATATTAACTCTTAAAATTTAATGTAAGATACTCACATCATCCTTGAATATGTGCATTACAGTGAAGAGTTACGTACATTTTGAGCGACTGCAAAATGAACCTCCTCCGATGGTCACTCAAACAGTTTTTATATTGGGAAAATGTACGTTCAACATCATACGATGTAGTAGGTGCATATTTGAAGAACGGAAAGTCACTACTTTTTAGTACGCAAACTTCAGACGTCTTGTCGTGACCTGATAGCACATCATTTATAATACGAAGTTGTGAATAGGAGAATTTTTAGCAATAATGTTTCCCAACTTACATTTCACTTTTTCTGAAATTAGTGAATTGTTATTTTGGATAACGGTTTGTGATACGTTATCCACTATATCAAGGGCTTCTGAGAGTTGTAGTTTAGACGATTCTAACACGATTTGGACACGATTTTAAAATTAGAATCAATGAACAGAATATCTTCCAATAGCCGCTCAGAAGGCAATGATTTTACAGCTGCAACAGCGGAACTGTCTGTGCTATCCAATGCATCAATTACCTCCATTATTTTGCCGTAATATTCTGTATAATAATTAACAGCATCCAACCACGTTTTCCAAAGGGTCAAGACTGGCTGCGGGGGTAAGGGTATTCCAGAGACAATTGTTTGGAACAGTAACACTCTCATTGTAGTATGTTTGATTGAATTCTTGTCTGCACTGAACAAATGTTAAGCTTTAACTATTCCAACCACAGTAATGCAAAAACAAGTGCTAACATAGGTATACATTAGCTGTAGCTGCTCTATCTATTTGGACCGGTCACAGCTCTTAACATGAACTGCTTATACTACGAGACCGGGCGGTCGCTCATCTCTTCTATACTACCATACATCGGCAGCCTGATTGCATGCTGCGTGTGGCAATTCAATGAAGTCTACATATTAGTAATATTCACCTGTTTTTATTTCGGAGCAAAGACAAAAAGTAAACATTTGTTAAGTATAATTTAGGCATAACAGTTGCAACTATCACAAACACAACCAAAGCCTGCTCCTTACAACACGATCAAATGCTTTTTCATTATCTACGAATAAAATATAAATTCACTTCTCTTCTGTATAACTTTTTGCATAAATACATCTTGACCTAAAATAGAAATGAAGTAAAAATATTGGCATCTTAACCAAAAATGCTATAATTATACACAAATAAAATAAACTACTGGGTGTTCATTTTAAAGTGTGTCATGACGTCACTGTTGTTGGGTCACCGATTTGAAGCGAGTTTCAGCTTATATGTCAGAGAAGTTGCCTATTATTTAAGGCGTTCTTCAATCTGAACTTGAGAACGTGTACGGTATAACTTGAACGTCGTAGCAACAGATGGCGGTCTGTACGGTCTGTGTGCTACCATAACCTCTTTCGAACTGTGTTTTGCGCCGGCAAGTCGTACGCAGGGTATTTGTTATCATCGGTTGCGTACGGTAACATTCCACAACACAAATCAAATGCTCCGTGTCCATGTTGACCGCCGAAGTTAATGTCAACAAATACTGTACGTAAGTAATCGTCTTAACCCTCTCCCCATATCCCGACAGTACGTATTTCCAAACAGTTCACATTCCTGCCACTACCGGCGTTACCGTACGTATCGGTACGTACTCTTCAGAATGAACGCCGTACTTGCTAGGCAACTTCTCTGCCTCACAGGTTATACACCTCTGCGGAAGTGTAGGAAGATTGAATTCTCTAGGCTCATCGGCTAGCCACATGACGGCATACAGCGAGCCATGACACATTTTGAACTGAACACCCAGTATTACCATAAAATTACTTACTAACAAAGCAGTGGCGGCTCGTGATAAAATATTGAGTTCACAATTTTGTGGTTCTAAAATCGAAGAGAATTTGAAATCGTACGTTTAGTCTAATATGAAATGTTTCACTATCGAAAACAACCGTATATAAATTCAAAACAATATATAATAATAATAATAATAATAATAATAATAATAATAATAATAATAATAATAATAATGAAACTCAGTCGTTTTATTTCCAATTTTTCTTGGTAAGCCAGTTTACCCAGTTATTTACTGTTCAAAATTACTTGAACAGAGTTCATTGTTTACGTTTGTTAAACATGAATACATACCACAGTCTCGTTATTCACAAACGCGTGTGTTCAGTAATATATTTTGATTCACAACACACTGATACACTATAGCCTATACCAGTACTGTAATCCCACTCGCATAGATTACTATAAATACATGCCAGTAAATATTATTCTTAAATATTATACACTGCCATACAGATACTTAAATTCATACCACCGCCACAGTCAGCCAGCACGTGTTTTAAAGCCAAACTATGCTATTATGCCGACACTGAAGTATAGTAATTCACAAACTACACTCTCGTAGCAGCACTGTACACGTAAGTAAACGTTCCTACAGTCAGATGCTGACATCTACAGTCTATTAAATTTCTTCCTCGAGATATAGCACTTGAACGATAGGCATCGATGGACCTGACATCTGTAGGATAGATACTCATCATGTTCACTTAACGCTTTGTGCTCTTGACGAGTCATAAGCGGCCAGCTAAAGACAATTTTCTCCCGCGCATGCGTGAAATTCCTGTAACCAACTCGAAAAGAGCACGGCTTGTACGTGAACGGATGTTGCCAAGTTTACATAAGAAGTTTATGCAACATGTGGGAAGTTTAAAATACTCGACTCTGATATTATACATCTCCACTACGTCAATACGGTATCAAATAATAAACCTAGTCGTGCATTAATGGAAACAAGGTGTTCACGTGCTCTTGTGCTCTTATTGACGCACCGCCACTGTAATAAAGGGATATATAATAAACCTAAAAAATTATAAACATAAAATATATCAACCAATACAGGAAGAGATGCCAACAAAGTAGAAAATAATAAATAAATGTATAAACATATTATTTGCATGTGACCCGCGTCTAAAACCTAAAATTTTTATGTGGCCTTCAAAGAAGAGTAATTGGGAGATATTCGTGTGTGTACACGTAAAATATATACGCACACATATACATACGCAAGAACTACTTTGCAGAGCTTTAAGAACGAACTTGAAGAACCAAATGATGCTATACTGCACAGGTGAGCTGGAAGAGGTCAATTAGTTGGAAGTTTATAGTTGACGGGCGGTTTTTCAATTCGCCCCCTCTCAGGCGTGTGTCGCAATTTGTAGGTCTGGCACGATGCGCGGGCTGATTGATGAAAGGAAGGGAGAGACGGCCGAATTTCCGGGCGCCTCGTCCGGCACTTCTAACAGAGGGGGGGGGGCTGCGGAAAATTGGGAAACTTCCGCCACTCCCTCCAGCCGGCCGAGGGTGAAAAATCAGCCCTATTACAGTCATCGAATTATTGGAAGCAGCGATCACGCACCCTGACCCCTCTGATATTCAAAATTACAGGACTCATCAGTGTGACTCCTACAGAGGATTGTGATCTTTGTGGTGATGATAACATGCTGAACCATTATCTGGTAAAACGTGAACTGAACGGTTAATGAAAAAAATCGGATGTTCTATAGAAGACTTTCATAAATAAAGTGTGCATAATGACGTCACTGTTGTTGTGTTTTCACCGATTTGGAAGCGAGTTTTCAGTTAAGTATAATAGCTCTGTTGGAAAGAGTGGTTGAAGAAAGAATAATGCCTGAAACTTATTTAAGAGCGTTCTTCAATCTGAAACTAAAAGATTCACTGGAAAGTGATGAACGGGAGAAGATTTCGGGACAGAAGAAGTTGTCGCCTCACTAAGATATGTGGATCATATGAGAAGATAAGGCAATCAGAAAATGTGAATGCTGGGTTTGCAGTGACAGAACACAATGAATGAATGTCTCGGGTTTTTCAAGGAAACTGATGTTTTGCGTGGAAAAATAGGAAAACTATAAGTTCATGTTATAGATTTAAATAATTTATATACTTCATCCTTTTTTACTAAATCTGCACAGTTGTAACTATTTGATGTGAGTTAATGTCAACAAATACGTAAGTAATCATCTTCCAAAACCACTCAATTATATCCCGACTTCGATACTTAGCACAACATATTGTATTCTTTTGGCACTTCTGGAAGGCGTTTTACCGATAAATTAAACAGGTCACTTCAGAACAACGATCTTAATGTGTAAGGACAAAGGCTTATAATATCTCTCTAAAAAAAAGGTACTAATGTATTTGCAGTACTCAATGAATTTTTCTCAACAAAAAAGGAGAGAATGACAGACGGATAACCAACAATCGGTTAATAGGTGCGATAATCGGAGTTCTAGTTCATGTCATGGCTCGCTGTATGCCGTCATATGGCTAGTCGATGAGCCTAGAGAATTCAATCTTCCTACACTTCCGCAGAGGTGTCAGAGAAGTTGCATAGCAAGTACGGCGTTCATTCTGAAGAGTACTTACTGATATGTACAGTAACGCCGGTAGTGGCAGGAATGTGAACCGTTTGGAAACATTTACTGAGGTAGGTTTTTTCCTTACTGTCAGGATATGGGGAGAGGGTTAAGACGATTTCTTGCGTATTTGTTGACATTAACTTCGATGGTGAACATGGACAAGGGGCATTTGATTTGTATTGTGGAATGTTGCCATACGCAACCGATGATAACAAACACCCTGCGTACGACTTGCCCGCGCAAAACACAGTTCGGAAAAGGTTATGGTAGCACACAGACTTTACAGACCGCCATCTGTTGCTACGACGTTCAAGTTATACTGTACACGTTCTCAAGTTCAAATTGAACGCCTTGATTAATAGGCAACTTCTCTGACATAAAAGCTGAAACTCGCTTCAAATCGCTGACTCACAACAGTGACGTCATGACGCACTTTGAAATGAACACCCAATACTTCGACAAGACGCCGCACAGTGTGCAATTTTTCCCAATCTAGGTGGACAAAAATCAAATTTCGACTTGTTTAGTCAGGCACAGGTGAATATGAATTCATGTTCTTTAACATTTGAAGAATGTTGTGAGAAATAGCTTTTACTGTTCTATCAGCGGCAAGCTACATATACGAGAAGGGTATGAACAGTGAGTTCTTCCTAACACATCTTGCTCCTGCAAATCAAGCTTTCAGGTATAACTCCTTGTAAAGTTGATTTGAATAATTTTGAGGGAAAAATTGTTGCGGGGCCGGACATCGAACCCGGGACCTTTGGTTAAACGTACCAACGCTGTACTAACTGAGCTACGCCGGAACTCTACCCGACACCGATCCAACTTTTCCCTCTATATCCAAAGACCTCAAAGTGGGCTGAAGGAATAAAGCAAGCCAGAATTAAATAAAGAAACATATTAAGCCAGAAATAAATAAACACAGCAAGTCAGAATTAAATGAAGAAATAAAGAAAGCCAGAAATAAATGAAGGAACAAAGGAACCCAGAATTAAATTAATAAATACGGCGAGCCAGATATAAATAAAGAAATAAAGCAAGCCAGATTTTAATGAAGAAATAACAAGATAGAATTAAGTGAAGAATAAAGCAAGCCATAATCAGACATTGGAATAAAGCAGGTCAGATTAAATGCAGAAGTACGGCGCGGGACGAAAACCGAAATAAATGAAGAAAAAAAGCAAAATCAAATAAAAAAAAAATAAATAAAGAAACCCAAAATATTAAATAGGGCAGATTAAACGGGGACTAAAGTTACAGAAGAAGAAATCAAAGTTCAAAAAGGATAATATAACAAAATAAAAAGAAGAAATTTTCAAAAGGATAATATAACAAAATAAAAATGAATTTTAAAAAGGAAGAAAAAGAGAGATGAAAGCAGAAAGGAAAGAAATCTAGGAATAAGTGAAGAAAAATAAAGTATAATACAAGACTGACACACTGACTGAAGGAGATCCTTGTTCAATCGGTTTAAGAACATGTAGGTTTTGAAGTAGGAAGCAGAAGTATTGCAGTTTGAATCTAATCTGCATAAGGCGGAACATTCTTGTTTAACACGATGACTTGGAAGGCAGATTATGTGGCGCCGGAAGTGACGAAATGATATGTTTAATTTGGGCCCCGGGCTGCTAAGTGGCTCATTACTGTCTGACACAATCCACACGGGGCGGCGGGCGGCGCAGCAATCGATATCAACTGAGGAGAGCAATTGCATGACGACCAAGAGGCGTTTAATTGCACAGCCCTCAGCTCCTTCGACAGCTCGACAAGTGTGCACGTCTAGCAGTGACTTCGAGTTTTCGATATTCATACCAGTATGTTACAGTGATTTTACAAATATCTACTTTCTTATACGCATGTGTGTATAGGCGAACTCACACACTAACTTGAGTGGTTGTATTTACTGTCCTTAGTCTTGTTCTGAAACAATACTGCCCGTATACACAGTCAACGCCAAGCTATTGTCAAGACCTTACCAAAACCTATCTTGTCCTGTTGTACGCTGTTCCATCCTAACTTGTCCTGTTGTAAACTATTCCGTCCCATCTTGTCCTGTTGTAAACTACTCCGTCCCATCTTGTCCTATTGTATGTGTTCCAGCCTATCTTGTCCTGTTGTAAACTATTCCGTCCCATCTTGTCCTATTGTAAACTATTCCGTCCCATCTTGTACTGTTGTATACTATTCCGTCCCATCTTGTCCTGTTGAAAACCATTCCGTCCCATCTTGTCCTGTTGTAAACTATTCCTTCCTATCTTGTCCTGTTGTAAACTATTCCTTCCTATCTTGTCCTGTTGTAAACTATTCCTTCCTATCTTGTCCTGCTGTAAACTATTCCATCCCATCTTGTCCTGTTGTAAACTATTCCGTCCCATCTTGTCCTGTTGTAAACTATTCCTTCCCATCTTGTCCTGTTGTAAACTATTCCTTCCCATCTTGTCCTGTTGTAAACTATTCCTTCCCATCTTGTCCTGTTGTAAACTATTCCATCCTACCTTGTCCTGTTGTAAACTATTCCGTCCCATCTTGTCCTGTTGTAAACCATTCCGTCCCATCTTGTCCTGTTGTAAACTATTCCGTCCCATCTTGTCCTGTTGTAAACTATTCCGTCCCATCTTGTCCTGTTGTAAACTATTGTCCCATCTTGTCCTGTTTAAACCATTCCTCCCATCTTGTCCTGTTATAAACTATTCCGTCCCATCTTGTCCTGTTGTAAACTATTCCGTCCCATCTTGTCCCATTGTAAACTATTCCGTCCCATTTTGTCCTATTGTAAACTATTCCATCCATCTTGTCCTGTTGTAAACTATTCCGTCCCATCTTGTCTGTTGTAAACGCATTCCATCCCATCTTGTCCTCTTGTAAACTATTCCTTCCTATCTTGTCCTGCTGTAAACTATTCCAGTTCCATCTTGTCCTGTTGTAAACTATTCCGTCCCATCTTGTCTTGTTGTACGCTGTTCCATCCTACCTTGTCCTGTTGTAAACTATCCCGTCCCATCTTGTCCTGTTGTAAACCATTCCGTCCCATCTTGTCCTATTGTAAACTATTCCATCCCATCTTGTCCTGTTGTAAACTATTCCGTCCCATCTTGTCTTGTTGTACGCTGTTCCATCCTACCTTGGCCTGTTGTAAACTATTCCGTCTCATCTTGTCCTGTTGTAAACTATTCCGTCCCATCTTGTCCCATTGTAAACTATTCCGTCCCATTTTGTCCTATTGTAAACTATTCCATCCCATCTTGTCCTGTTGTAAACTATTCCATCCCATCTTGTCCTGTGTACGCTGTTCCATCCTATCTCGTCCTCTTGTAAACTATTCCTTCCTATCTTGTCCTGCTGTAAACTATTCCATCCCATCTTGTCCTGTTGTAAACAATTCCGTCCCATCTAGTCCTGTTTACGTGTTCCATCCTATCTTGTCCTGTTGTAAACTATTCCTTCCTATCTTGTCCTGTTGTAAACTATTCCTTCCTATCTTGTCCTGCTGTAAACTCTTCCATCCTATCTTGTCCTGTTGTAAACTATTCCGTCCCATCTTGTCCTGTTGTAAACTATTCCGTCCCATCTTGTCCTGTTGTAAACTATTCCTTCCCATCTTGTCCTGTTGTAAACTATTCCGTCCCATCTTGTCCTGTTGTAAACTATTCCGTCCCATCTTGTCCTGTTGTAAACTATTCCTTCCCATCTTGTCCTGTTGTAAACTCTTCCGTCCCATCTTGTCCTGTTGTAAACTATTCCGTCCCATTTTGTCCTGTTGTAAACTATTCCGACCCATCTTGTCCTGTTGTAAACTATTCCGTCCCATCTTGTCCTGTTGTAAACTATTCCGTCCCATCTTGTCCTGTTGTAAACTATTCCTTCCCATCTTGTCCTGTTGTAAACTCTTCCGTCCCATCTTGTCCTGTTGTAAACTATTCCGTCCCATCTTGTCAGGTTGTAAACTACTCCGTCCCATCTTGTCCTGTCGTACGCTGTTCCATCCTATCTTGTCCTGTAGTACTGTGTACCAGATAACACATAGGAAATGGCCGTATTTTCAAACCGGTGATGATAAAGAAGGAGCAGTTTAGAAATTGCTGATGAAATGACAAAAGAAAGACGGGAGAACCCAGATAAAAACCATCATAATCGTGGCTTCGTGCACCACGAATGTTATATGGGCTGGAACCGGGGATTGAATCCAGATCCGCTTATGTTACAGTATCGGTCGCTAGCCGTGTCTTCATGTTACTTATCCTTTAAGATTTATTTGAATCCGCTGACCTAATCGATATTCGTCTGCTATTTTGCGTGAATTTTATTAGTCTGAAACCGAACGAATGTAGTGATAACGAAAAACTGAAAAAATAATATACTGAAAAACTTTCCACCACTACCAGAGAAACTATAGTAGAAGTTAAAGTAACTTTTCACACGGATCGAAGACGTGACCTCTAGATTACGATGCTGGCACTTTAACCCGACACCTGTCTATTGGACTGTTATTCAAGGGTCCCATTTTATTACATAATATATCAAGTCAGAACTGTCAACTTCTTTAGTGGAAAAACTGCAGTAGTGTGAATTCGAAGCTAAACTTCACCTCACGTAAGGTTCCTCCTTGCATAAACAAAGAGAAAAGTTATACCATTAGCCGAGCGACTTGAACGTTCTACTTACACGCCGCAGACGCACTCCAGTTTCAAATCCCGGTTAGAGCAAACTGTCTCCCGTGTACAGTGTATTGTACAGGGACATCATTTTATTTTTACTAACAATTTTAATATTAACCTGGTTATATCTTTAGAGAACCGGAAACACCGTTCGCTACCCCCTTACACGACTGGAGTTTGATGATACTGGTGTAAAATACAAATCTGTTCTTTACTAGGTATAGAATTGGAAGAAAAGTAGTTTTCATCCATCATTGTTGAAACTTGGAAATATAACAATTTTGAGTTTGATAATTTTCATTAGGTTTTTGTTTAATAAAAATGCATCACAGTATTAAGAAATTAGTGTTTTTACTAACACGAACTGGAAGTTGTCCATGTGGAAACGAAATATTCATTATGCAGTGTATATTATACTGCATCCACCCACGTGGTCATTAGCGTACATTATAGAGAGTATCAAGTTTTGAAAAATAATCATAATATGGATATTTGAACACATTTTTTGAAAATGGTGGCAGTTAATTTCGTTAAAAATACAGGCTTCAGTTCTTTTGTCATATTATCAGAATAGACTTTGTACCTAAAATTACCAGTTGGCTGTCCTTCTGTGCAAGTAACTCATGTTGAAATAATTTTACCTACTCTGCGATAAAAGAAGTACTTCCTTACGTTTTATATAAATTCAATCTTCAGATATCCTGGGGGAAAGGGTCACTGAATAGTTAATTATTAACGAGGCGAATAATTTATTTATTTTATTTTAAACAGTTGTATAATATTTACGTAGACGTCCAATTCCTATTGTGAAATTAATGTTTTCAGAAAAGAGCTATCGTTTGATAGATAGCCCAGCCACGGTTTCTATTTCCCGCCCGTGCGTTGACTTTCACAGAGGAGCGAACAGAAGCAGGTGGGGAAATCGGGATGCGATGTAGGCAAACGGACAGTAAAGGAGCGAAAATATGATTCAATAACAAAGCATCTTTCGTTTTCACTGGAAATTGCGCGTCGTTTAAAATTTCTCAACGTTTACTATACTCACTGAACTCAAAATTGTCGAATCTTCCTCGGCTCTTCAAGGTGAATTTTATTTGGAAGTTTACTAGTAGAAGGGGTGGGAGTGAAGTACATTCAAAAACTCAGGTACAATAAAAATTGAAGTAAAAATAAAATGATGTCTCTGTATAATGCTTGCAAAACTATTTAATCCACTTTTGTTGTCGTGTGTCTTTAATTCTGCCCATCTGCATAGTGTAAGAACGAACGAGCAGGACTCTTGCTCCGAGGTTGTGCTCGAGCTAGGTTCGAATACCGCGTGAGATGATTAGATGTCTGGGTTTTTGCCACGAAGTTTTCCCTACCGTAAGGCGGGCGAATGTCAGGAAATCTCATGGAAGATTCTCAGCTTAATCTCGGTGTTATGAATTCTACTGTCCATGTATAGCCTCTTGTTAAGTAACCCATAAAGATTGCATGTTCTGTTATTTTGTGGAAATTTAATGGTTTAGGTAACATTTCCGTTCTCAGTCCACGAATTTCTAAATAGTTCATGTTCAAGAGTGGCGCCGAATTTTTCCAGGGTTTTACTATCGATAATATACCTTAAGGAACTCGTTCAAGGTGAAACTTAATTTCATGCAATATTAAGTTGCGCATGAGAAGTTGAGTTTCAAAACTTCAACTTTAACTTGCAACTTGAAAACTAGTGTATGCTACTCGCATCTTGCGCAATTTTTAAGTTGCATGCAATTTCAAACGTGACACTGTAGAGATGGAGGAATTATTATTTTGTCGTAACAGTTTCAACCGTTTCATTTCCTTGGAAACACTAGGTTCCCAATAACAGTTCTGAAATAACAGTATCCTATGTAACTACACAGGTGCACAGATGAAGTTTGGAATATGTCCGTAAGGCTAGTATCTAATGGAACAGTGGGATTTTGGAAACTAAATGACCACATACTACCCTGTACCTATATAAAAATAAAAGTATTTTATGTATTCACATTTATACGCGAAAATACTGTTAACGGCATTATCCAGTACCCTTGCCGTCTTAGTGTGTGGTACATATAAGGGCAATTCCATCTCAAATCGACCGAAATCTAAGAAAATGATTAAGATTTTTAAATACAATGAAATTTTTGATATCCGTTGACAAAATACAAACTTAAAAGTTTAAAAAATGCATCATAACTTCAAAAGTGTTTAAATAATAATATTTAAATTTATTAATTTATCATAAAATTAGCTAATTTAAACTCTTGTGGCAAACTTGAAACCCTTTCACGTCCAATTTCAAAATCATTTTTATTTTGTTGATAAAATTAAAACTTTAAAATTGACATTATCAGTTTTTCTTATTTTTTATGGAAATGGAAAATTTAAATTTTTCTTCATTAAGACGCCTTTCCCAATCTATAAAGATATTTTTAAAATATATGGTTATTCGGGAAAACAAATAAACACATATTTTTTAAATGGCCGTTGATAAGAAAGTATTGAAAATATCAAATAAAGAAAATAAATAGTACGCAGTGAAAACCAGTGACTGTCAGGCGGGACATAAATTTCCTATTTTCCAAAAAACATCTGTTGATGTTTGTCTAATTTTATTCAATCACTGGGCTACTTTATTGGTTTTCAGAATAAACACAGGAGTAAAATGAAACAATCTCGCTTATCTTCAGCTCTCGGCCAGTGACGTGCAGGTATTGCCGTTCAAGTCTAGGCGTGTGAAAATAATTTATTTAACTGATTCTCGAAACTTTTCGAGCCAGCTAAGCAAACAATGCCGAATTCAAATCTTAGATGATGCCTGGTTTTTCTCAAAATATTTTTTTACATTTTTACAAATGGGTAAAAAGGCTAAAAGTAAGTAAAATCAGATTATGCATTCTGTATACAATTAAAATAAGTGTGGACTGCTTGAACATATCTTACAAACAAATGTCAGCATTAAAATGAGCTCCACGTTGAATGTTCTCATGTAAATGGTTCCAGAGTTCTGAGCGTTGAAAATATGTTTTTATAAAATACGCTAAATTTGTCGCTCGATAGTATGAAAACCGTTTGACTTTCGATAGTATATTTTTGAAAGTGCAAACAAACCGCTCAGCACCTTATATAAATAGGGAAAAAATCGTTTATTAAAAAATACGAATTTTTAATTCGATATCAATGGAATGGCCCATGTTGCAGTTTTTTTAATGAAAACCCTCTCTAATTGTGCAAACTATCTCTTCAAATTGTTTTATAAAAGTTTGATGCCTGCGATTAGCAAGGTCCCAGGAAGCAAATGTATTAATATGTTTCAGAATGAGACTTCTGAGTATTCCACCGTGTTCTAAGCGTATAGTATGTAATATTAAGTAATATTCTACTTAACTTACATACTCTACAGCAGGCTATACACGTAGATTATGTATTTTCAAACTTACAGAACGGCGGGAGAAATGTGTGCAAAGAAAAGTCTGTTGATTAAGATGATGTACCTGGTTTGTCTAAAAAACAAAAATTAAGATTTATAACAATGGGTTGCTCATGACTTTCAGTATGACCTAAAAAAAAAAAAACATCGTTATAGCACTGTGCTTTACGTGAAGAAAGTCTTGTGCCAAGAAAATGTGGATTGCTTGAACTTGGATCTTACAAACAAATGTGTGCATTAAAACTTTGTCCAGTAACCTCATGTGCTGCTGAACGATCATTTTCGTCGTTCAAAAATATCCTTGTAGATAACAAAATATAAAAACAGAGAACCTTGAAAAGATGCTAGTTGTGTTTTCCAAACAGAAAAAGTAAGGTAAGCAAAGAAGTAAAGTGTATGGTACATATTGGAGCTTAACGTCAAATAAAAATACATAATGTATGCCTACCTGATACATAATTCACATTTTGTTTTTAGAAAGATAGTACAGTAAATCGTACAGAAATGGAAACATAAAAATTGGAAATTTATCTTTTGAAGAGGTGGAAAAATTCAAATACCTGGGTGCAACAGTAACAAATATAAATGATACTCGGGAGGAAATTAAACGCAGAATAAATATGAGAAATGCCTGTTATTATTCGGTTGAGAAACTTCTATCATCCAGTCTGCTGTCAAGAAATCTGAAAGTTAGAATTTATAAAACAGTTATATTACCGGTTGTTCTTTATGGTTGTGGAACTTGGATTCTCACTTTGAGGGAAGAACATAGGTTATGGGTGTTTGAGAATAAGGTGCTTAGGAAAATATTTGGGGCTAAGAGGGATGAAGTTACAGGAGAATGGAGAAAGTTACACAACGCAGAACTGCACGCATTGTATTCTTCACCTGACATAATTAGGAACACTAAATCCAGACGTTTGAGATGAGCAGGGCATGTAGCACGTATGGGCGAATCCAGAAATGCATATAGAGTATTAGTTGGGTGGTCGGAGGGAAAAAGACCTTTGGGGAGGCCGAGACGTAGATGGGAAGGTAATATTAAAATGGATTTGAGGTAGGTGGGATATGATGATAGAGACTGGATTAATGTTGCACAGGATAGGGACCAATGGCGGGCTTATGTGAGGGCGACAATGAACCTCCAGGTTTCTTAAAAGCCAGTAAGTAAGTAAGTTAGTAAACCGTACAAAAATTGGATTTTGCATGTTTTTGCATATTCCTTCTTTTATTAAGCATGTTTCAGACTTTGTAGATTTTTAAACGGAGAATCTAATTAAACATTCTCCATAACAAGGACCTATAGACCTACGGATTCATTTTTCGACTACCGCCTCAAATATCTCCAGAAGTCAGCTACCTGTCAGCTTCAACGCTGCACCTCTACGCCTCTACCTATTTGTTCCCATCAGGGCAACCTTGCATGGAATGACGTTTCGTATTGGCGCAGAGAATATGTAGAAACCCGAACTTGACTGCTGATAGATCAACTCTTGTTTTTGCTTCATTTGCAACGTCTGTCATCCCCCCTCCCCCCACTGGCACTTTTTTTTCCAGGAGAATGGAAACAGAATTTTCCTTCGGCACAATGATTGACCGTGACATCTGTCATTCCGCTATGCCGTTAATTAGAACACATGGAATCGATAATTTCAAATTTGAGTTTGTGTCCAGTCGCACCATCCCCTCCCCGCCACCCCTTCACGCCCTCACAATGATCCATCAACTTACAGGGTGGCATGACGCAGGGGCTTAACAGTAAAGCCTTCGCTCATACTCGTGACGAAGGGAAAAATCTGTCCGACGCACTGTTGAATTGTTAATGCTGTATTTACATTCATCAGTGCAGGAGTACAAATTGTGCTTAATTCAACTGAGTGACATTTCTCCATCTATTGTTATAATGTGCTTTAGGCAGCTTTATTAACTCAACTTTCCTGGTCAACCATCTAGCAATATGATGTACTTTAGCAATTTTATTATATACTAGCCGTACCCGTGCGCTCCGCTGCACCCGTTAGAAATAAATATAAAGTAATTACATAATTAAAATAGGACATTTGATCCGGGGAACATTCGTGTTTGATAGAAGGATAAATCGTTTAATATGTTACTTAATTTAAATTGCATCCAAATAAATAAAATGCGATCATTTTGGTCCAGAGACACTCATTTGGTGCAATGACAATTCCTTTAACCTGTTTCTTAACTTTTATTACATGCAACCATAGTTTAATGAAGATTGACATCATTTAGATTTAATGTGCATGTTTTATTTTACTTCTTATAGGCTCCCATTGAATTATGGTAATAACTTAATTTTAACCCTTGTTGTTTTCTACGTATTCAGTAAATGGCGCTTGGCCCACTATGGTTGTAAAACCTTCAAATAACTTAAATTATATTATATAATATTACATATTATATTATATTATATTACTTTCATTTTATTGTAATTGTAAGTTACTTAATAACATAGAGGGCAGAGGAGGCCTGACGGCCTTATAGGTTAAATAAATAAATACTACTACTACTATATTATATTATATCATATCAGAAGTTACTGTAATAACATTATAGCATTATGTTCATCTAGAGAAACTACACTTTCCAGTGGTGAAATAATAATTAATTATACAAATCGGTTAATTTAGCTTCCGATATTACTTCATACAAACACAGAAACATTCTCTGTAGGCTATCTTTCATAGCTTTCGATTGTTGCTGTCCAAGGCCCCTTATAGACGAAGTCATTTGTTTTCATTTCATTACACAACCTTAGATGGCAGTTATTTTAATTTTAAATCTCATTTATCTCATTAAATATCAGTCCTATCAAAATTTTTCAAGGAATAAAACGTATCGCAAATTATTTTTAAAGAAACTTTTGTTATGTAACATTTTTTACAAACATCAATAATAAGCGAGATATTTCGATTTATTTAATTCAGGGCCCCTTATAAACCCCCTTTTAAATAATGTATTTTGAATGCCATATAGCCTAAAATCTAAGTTACAACGAACTTAATTTACATTCCAATTTTCATCGAAATCCGTTCATTCATTCTCGCGTGAAAAGGTAACAAACATACAGACAGACAGACAGACAGACAGACAGACAGAAAGACATATAAACAAAAATTTCAAAAAAGCGATTTTCGGTTTCAGGGTGGTTAATTATATATGTTAGGACCAATTATTTTTGGAAAATCGAAAATTACCAGAAAATTTCGGCTAAAGATTTATTATTAGTATAGATTATATATTATTTTAATGTATCGAAGTACTTATGATATTTCCAAGAGTTGGAACTTAAACTGAGACGATTCTGTCCGACGCCGGGGTGGGTATCCGGTGTGACTTAGTGGATAAAGCATCAGCACGTAGAGCTGAAAACCCGGGTTCAAATCCCGGCGCCGGAGAGAATTTTTCTCCGTTCCATTACTCTTTCATCGTAATTTTATTACAATTTCTTCACCAGAGTCGTCAATATCTCATCATCATCATCATCATCATCCTTCACGAATTAGGCCTCTGTAAACCTGTTTCGGCCCCATCTAGCAGTCTTCTAAAAGGTCTTCCTGGTCGACGATGTCCTCTAGGTTTATATTGCATCATAATTTTTGGGATTCTTGAATTTTCCATTCTTCTTACCCGTACATATTCTAGCCAATTTAATTTGTATCTGCTGAATTTTTCTTCTACGGACTCTACTTCTAATTGTTCTAAAATTTCTTCATTCCTCTTTCGGTCTAAAAGAGTATATCCTGCTGTCCTCCTGAAAAATTTCATTTCCGTTGATTTGATTCTGTTCATGTCTTTTTTCTTTAATGTCCAAATCTCGCTTCCGTATAAAAGGGAGGGTAATGCTAGTGTATTATATTTATTTTTATTCTTGTAGACTTTTACTAATTTAGCTTTTAATGTATTGTTTATCATTCCTAGAATTTGTGTAAATTTGGTAATTTTCTTGTTCACATCTTTTTCATTTTGATAGGATATTTCACAACCTAGATAATTGAAATTTTGTACTTGTTCGAGGCATTTAATAATACATGTAATAATAATAATAATAATAATAATAATTAATAATAATAATAATCTTCCTATCACGTATTAAGCCTGGTGGCCTGTTACGGTCTTACTCCATCGTTTCAGAGGACGGCCCAAAGATCTTGTTCCTAAAGGGCGGTAAAAATCCTTGTTCTAGGCATCTTTAGTATATTAGATTTCCATTTTTCTGTAATTTTTAATTTTCTTTAAAATTGAGTTAATATTTAATTATTTCAAAATATCCTAAGTTTTCAAAATCATAGCCAGCGGTTTTTAAAAACTTCATTTTTTGGCAGTGATTTTATCACATGTACGTATGGCCCTTACTTCTGACCGGGTCTTGTCCTAAAAATGCCATTACTTTTGATTTTTGTGCTGAAATTTCCATCCCAAAATCTTTCAATATTTTATGTAATGTATACAATCCTCTTTGTAAATTATCCTCTGACTTGGAAATTATGACTTGATAATCGGCATAGAGTAAGATATTTAATGTTAGAGCACCGGTTATTTTGATTCCTGATGTGTAGATTTGGTTCCATTTTAAAATAATTTCATTTATATAGATATTAAATAAGGTTGGTGATAGTGGACAACCTTGTCGATCTCCATTATTAACTAATTTTCTTTCGGATATACAGTTATTTATTTTGACACTTATTTTGCTGGTCAATATCTTATTATTATTATTATTATTATTATTATTATTATTATTATTATTATTATTATTATTATTATTATTACTATTGGATGTAAATTTCAATTAATAAAACTAAAGTAATGGGATTCATGGGAAAATATCATCTCTGCAGCAAAATTTGCCTTTATAATAAACCTGTAGAACAGGTCTCATGTTTTAAATATTTGGGTTATCATTTGAGCTATGAATAAGAGAAAGATATTTCTACAAAATTGATACTTTAACTATGCAATGAATATCATTAATAAAATGTTCAAATCTTCTCTTGTCCAAAAGCACACAAGAATTAAAGCCTATAGAACACTGGCGAGACCTGTTCTCATGTATGGAAGTGAAGCTTGGGCCATACGTAGATGTGATGAACACCGAATCACTGCCAATCAAATGAAGTTTTTAAGAAGAACCGCTGGCTATGCTAGGTTAGACAAGGAGAAAACTTCGGATATTTTGAAATAATTAAATATTAACTCAATTTTAAAGAAAATTAAAAATTACAGACAGAAATGGAAATCTCATATATTAAAGATGCCTAGAACAAGGATACCACGCCAAGCACTAAATTACTGCCCTTTAGGAACAAGATCTTTGGGCCGTCCGCTGAAACGATGGAGTGAGACCATAACAGGCCACCAGGCTTAATACGTGATAGGAAGATTATTATTATTATGATTATTATTATTATTATTATTACATGTATTATTAAATGTATTATTATTATTATTATTATTATTATTATCATTATTATTAATACATGTATTATTATTATTATTATTATTATTATTATTATTGTTATAGAATTAGGTTTACAGTAGAGGGGAAGGTGGTAATATTGACAGTTTTTTTCCACAGTCTCTAATTTGAAGGCAACGAAGTTAAAAATGGGATTTGAGGTGATCCCTTATAGGAATATTACTTCCTCTTATGTGTGCAAAGCCACAACATGATTCAATCAAGGAACCAGGTGTTATGTTTTAGAAAGTGTTCATGCCGCGTAACTGGACTTTTCAGAAATTAAAGTTGCAATATGAAACAGAAAACTGCTTGTGTAAATTCTAAAAATTAAACCTGGAATCATGATATATATGATATGATATATGATATGATATGACATGATATGATATGATATGATATATGATATGATATGATATGATATATGATATGATATGATATAATACAGGGACATCATTTTATTTTTACTTCAATTTTTATTGTACATGAGGTTTTGAATGTACTTCACTCTCACCCCTTCTACTAATGAAGTTCAACCGTCCTCCACACAGATCCAAGACCGCATATACAGTCATAGTATCCTTACGGTCATAGTAAACAGTACGTTCCAAAAGTAACTTAGCGTTTTCCAGTGACGAAAGAGGTTTCAATATTGAATCATTTTCGCACAGGTACTGTCGTCCATTTGCCTACGTAGTATCCCGGTTTCCCCCACCAGCTTTTATTCGCGACCTAGTGGCTGGGCTGTCTTATCTCTTTTCTGAGAACATTAATTTCTGTTAGGAATTGGACGTCTACTTAAATTATACAACTGTTTAAAATATCTTAAATAAAAGGAGCTCGTTAAGTAATTAACTGTCACGTGATTTCCTTCCTTTCTACGACCCTACGGCATAACCACTTGGACGGACAGTAGATAGTATGTCTAAGTAATTTTATCTTTTCGGATCGGGCAGAAGTGAAGATTGAATTTACAGTACGTAAGGTACTCTTTTATAGAGTAGGTACAGAATTATTTCAACATGAGTTACTAGTACGAAGAACGAAACTGGTAATTGGGATTAGGTACAATAGTCTATAGTGCGATAATATGCACAAAAGAACTGAAGCCTGTATCGAAATGAACGGCTACCATTTTGAAAAATGTGTTTTAAATATCCATATTATAATTATTTTTCAAATTAACTTCATTCTCTATATTGTACGCCAATGTGCTGTAGACAGTATAATATACACTGCATAATGAATACGTCCACATGAGTAGCTCAGTTCGTGAGTAAAAACACTTACTGTTAATACTGTACTGTATTTTGATTAAACAAAAACCTAATGAAAATGATCAAACTCAAAAGCGCATATTTCCTAGTTTACATAAATGGATGGACTACTTTTCTTCTCTCCTATACCTAGTAAAGTGATTTGTTTGTATATTACGCCAGTATCATCGAACTCCAGTCGTGGAAGGGGGTAGGAAACAGTGTTTCCTGTTCTTAATCGTTGATCCAAAGGTATAGCCAGGTTAATTAATATTAGAAATGTTAGTATAGTACATTATGCAACGAGCCTATAATGATAGTAATTAAGAATCGAGTATGGATGTTTTTGAAACGAGCGCAAGCGAGTTTCATAATTTTCATACGAGCTTCTTAATTGCCATTATGGGCGAGTTTCATACGACCTTTTATGCTCGACCATATTTCTAACTTGAAATTACCGGTATTCAGATGTATACATTTTATTTGTAGGTATCTGACAAGATCGGAAGTGACCTTGTTCTAGGTCGTGAATTGTGACATGTGCGCAGACGCGAAAGTATTGCTTTTTTTCCGAGGAACAATAATGTCATTGACCTTGACGTAGTCCCGTTAAACTTGATAATATTATAATATTATAACCTTGATTATTGAATTTGACATTGAAAAACGAGATGACAAATTGAATTTATTTGAATATTATTTACAATTAACGCTAATTATTATAGTAACAGAACATAACGTTCTGCGACAGTATTGGATTTCCAGCGTCCGTGACTTTTCGCTAATTCTCTTTCGATTGCATATCCGAGAATAATCGATACTTGCGGTTTTATAACGGTACAAAGCTGACTCGTTATTGGCTTAACGCCTGTAAGCTGAGTTGTCATTGGCTGAAAACACCTGAACTTTAATGAGTAGGTGTACTTTAATGACATGCATTAAAGGACTGCTACCGGGTGTATAATTAGTACATTTCGGCATGGTCGAGCATAAAGAATAAAATGACGTCCCTGTATATCTATTAATACTGTATAAGTTATGACACAGTGCATATACCCAAATATCTCCCACTTCTGATAGTAAGCAGTTATTGTTTGATAATTGCGCTGTAACAGTTGTCAGCACTTCTGCCGCTCTTGTTCTATGCTGGAAGGAGTTATGTTCGACACATTTATAGGACAACAGCAGGGGGTAAAAACAACGCGTGGAATGAAATATACACTCATATAAGTACAGTAGATACCTTCGTGAGCACATTAACCTAATTTGCAGAGTCTTAGATCGGAAAAGTAAAGAGACTACCTATGCTGGCGCACTACCTCTACCACCCTTCACGTCAACCTCAATTGCTACAACACGAAGCGGTATAGTGGAAGCATTACACATGCATTTGCGACTTCCTGAGTCTGTTGCATATGGCAGCTGTGGCAGAATTAAAGTTTTACAGCTGTTGTCTGGTTGCATTTCATGGCTGGCGGAAGATGTAAAAAAAGAATTATTTGTATGAGATGTAATATTTCATGTATAAAGCGAAATAACGTAGAATTTTAACTGCTAACCCAGCAAATGAAGAAGATTGTTTGCTTCCTTTCAGAGATAAAATTTGTTTTATATGAAACATTTCATAGCGTGTTTTTGGAAAGAGAGCATTTATGATAGTAAATGATTAAAATAATTTTAGTTTTGTCCTTTAAATGTGCAGCAATTTGATCCGAACAAATGTGAACTTACAGAACGAAAAGAGTTAGAAACTTACTGTTACATGAATCAACGTCCGGCTATCATCAATTTTATTATTATTATTACTATTATTATTATTATTATTATTACTTACTTACTTAAAATGGCTTTTAAGGAACCCAAAGGTTCATTGCCGCCCTCACATAAGCCCGCCATCGGTCCCTATCCTGTGCAAGATTAATCCAATCTCTATCATCATCAAAGCTCGGAACTTGGAGACTTGTGTGCATGAGTAAGGTTACAGGTACAACGTACACAAAGCTCACCCTGCAAGTGCTCAGGGACAGTCGTGTGTACTAAGAAAGTGGTCACATCGAATGACAGGAAGACGGACGAGGAAACTGTGTCGTGTCGAAGCCAATGACATTCAGATAATTAATTAGAGGTAAACGGTCTGTTTGAAAATAAGAAAATACGTATTATTCGAATGGGTATTGTATACGTTTGAAAATAGATTTCTTAAAATTTAGGTACAGAATTTCGTGGAGGAATTCTGAGGAGATACTTTATTTTCTTCGAATGGAGAGTTTATATTTTGTAACTTGTGTCAAACACAAACTAGAGATTGAAAAACGGGCATTCATTGAAATACATTGCAGTCCCTTAAATAGGTGGAAAATTTGTCCATAGCCATGGATCAAGTCGTAGTGGAACCTTCCCTAGTAGTGACATAGAAATTGAAAACTATTTTCGAGACAAATTTAGGATACTTATCTTTCTCAGATACGAGATCAGCTAGCAACTACTGAAAATCGAACAGGAAACAGTGACAGTGAAAACATTCAATACTTTATTTCGGCCTAAGACTTTATAATACAATTACAAACCATTTTCCAAATTTAAAATTTTTTAAAATTGAAGCTTTTAAACAATAAATTTGTAAAATTATCCACGATATAATATAATATTAACAAATGTATTTTTTTACCTTTTATTTCTGTCTACTATATTCTTGTTTTTATTGAATATCACTGGCTTCTGTCGAATTGTCAATTTATATTAAATGTGTATTTTCTCTCTTATTCTCTTTCTTCTTTATTCTTGCTCTTGTGCTGTATTAATTGGTTTGAATTAAGTTACTTACTGTATTTAGTAAACTGTCCTTGTAAATTTTATGTTATATTATTGACTAAGACCACACCGTACACGAGCCTGGCTCTTACGGCAGTGGCTAGAAACATTTTTGTTTTGTAAATGTAATTTGTATTCAGTAGGTAGCTAGTTAAAATAAATAAAATAAAAAAATTAATTTTACTCCCGTCACTTCATGTGAAGTGGAAATAAGTTTCTTTCGTTTCAAATCATGTTTAACTAACAGACGAAGAAGGTATGCGTTCGAAAAATATTCGAATGCATGTAGTCATACACTGTAATAAAATATACAGAGCAGAACTGTAAATTTGATATATTTTGCATGTTTATTTATATATATGCTATAAAATTACTTGTTTCAACCTACCATAATATTATCATTATGTTGTTCCAGCCAGGAACCACTTTTATAGCAGACCTTACAGTACCTCTGTGCTGGAAGCGAGAGTTTGTTGACATTGAAGTCCGGTCGCTTAGCCACGTTCAAAGACACAAGTTCCCAAGTTCCGAGCTTTGATCATCATATCCCTCCTCCCTCAAATCCATTTTAATATTATCTTCCCATCTACGTCTCGGCCTCACTAAAGGTCTTTTTTCCTCCGGTCTCCCAACTAACACTCTATATGCATTTCTGGATTCGCCCAAACGTGCTACATGCCCTGCCCATCTCAAACCTCTGGATTTAGTGTTCCTAATTGAGGGATTTGGTGCAAGAACCTGATAAGTCCAGAAAAACACTTTTGGAGTAAATGCAAAAACAAAGTTTGGCATCCATTAAAGACATGTATTTTTAGGAATTGTACAAATGTAATAGTACTGAACGATTTCTGTATGTTTTTTGTGTGTTATATATTAATATCAATTACAAAATCATAGATGTGCATTTTTAAATTAATTATATATTTATTTGGACTTATCTGGGTTTTGCACCAAACATTTAAAATCTGACATATAATTTTGGAAAGACCATTATTGTCCAAGTCAATATCATGAAAAGCAATATATAAACAATGCAAGATCATTATTTTGTTATTAACTATTAACAATCTTACAATATCTTTTACATGTGAATCATATTATATTGCAAAAGTACAAATTTTTGCATTTATAAAAAGTTCTGTTCAGTTTTGAGATATTTAAGTGTACAAATGCCAAGAGAATAGTTATCAAACTACATTCTCAATAAATTCTGTTGAACTGAATGATTAAATTATATGTATGGTTTCATGTTAGGTATATTTAAATACGTACCATAATAATAATAATAATAATAATAATAATAATAATCATCATCATCATCATCAATTTATCAGAATACCAGAACGTACAAAATTGGTAATACTGTACAGAAATAAATACAGTACATTAAAATATAAAAGGAAACAGAATTTAGTAGAAGGAAAGATATATTATATGAAGATAATACCAGTATTGTATTTAGTAGGCTATTCAATATTAGTAACAAGTTAATGAAAATACTGTGCGTTAACTTGATAATAAAACAGAGAAAACAGGAAATAAAATTAATTGAAATACAGCATCCACTCTAAGTCTTTAACTTCTTATTCAGAATCATCAGAGCTATGTTCACTAGCTTCATTGGCACTACCTTGAGAATGATACATTTTCTCTCGTACAACCCCATGTCTGCTGAAGCAATGTACAGTATATCATTACCAGTTTCATCACATCTTCATATTTTAGCCTTTTAAATAGGCAATGGCCCATTGTACAATAATATCTCTGGAAACCAAGATCTCCATTGGTTGTTTTCTTCAGAAAACTGAACTCTGAAATAACAGTTGCCTATTGGTGTTGGCTGACTTTCAATCTGTATTTGTGCTGGGAACTGTATTGAAATACTTTATATTGAGAAATTATATTGAAATTCATGTTTTCATGTTTCGTTTAAACAAAGGTTTGAAGTGGTATCTGAAGATTTGAACATGGTTAGTGTGACAGGAACAACTGTAAATGACGTAAATGATTTCCTGAGAAGTGATTGCCATTCTTCAGGACTGAGCAATCTAGTTATATACCTTTTCTTCTCTTCAATAATGCCAAAGTCCCTGTCACATAACTTCTTGTATGCATATGAGAAGTTACGAACCCTGAATCTTCACCTTTTCTAGGTCTTCGTCGTTGAATACATCTTGGTGTAATGGATGCATACAAAAAGGCATCTTGTGCTTCCTTACTTAAAAGACATCTGAACTTGGTTATTATTTACTTTTTTCTTCTCCGTCCAATATATCAACACATTTTCGCCTACAGTATATGCAGGGCCTATTTCACGAGCTGCATTAGACATAATAATTCATCCTTTAATCTTTTCACTTTGTCTCTGTTTCTTTTCCATTTACTGGGATCACGTTTTCTTATCCTTGATTGTTCACCATTATCACTATTAATGCTTGAATTATCAGATGACATGTTTGAAACGCACAATAATCTGACAAAGCTACACTACATCTCGTTCATGCAGCCATTTTACTAAAAGGAAACAACTGCTACACTTGTGTTGTCATCTTTTGGTGCAAGAACCAGGCAAGTCTAGGACTAGTCTGATTCTTGCTCCAAACACACCCACGGACTCTGTTGGCAACTAAGCATATCTCATTCAGATAAGTCCACACAATTCTGGTTCTTGCACCAAAAGATGCTCACTGTCATATTATATATCATGCATTCTCTAACTCATTTTCGACCAAAAGTGGACTTATCTGGTTTTTGCACCAAACACCTCAATTATGTCAGGTGAAGAATACAATGCGTGCAGTTCTACGTTGTGTAACTTTCTCCATTCTCCTGTAATTTCATCCCGCTTAGCCCCAAATATTTTCCTAAGCACCTTATTCTCAAACACCCTTAACCTATATTCCTCTCTCAGAGTGAGAGTCCAAGTTTCACAACCATACAGAAGAACCGGTAATATAACTGTTTTATAAATTTTAACTTTCAGGTTTTTGGACAGCAGACTGGATGATAAGAGCTTCTCAACCGAATAATAAAACGCATTTCCCATATTTATTCTGCGTTTAATTTCCTACCGAGTGTCATTTATATTTGTTACTGTTGCTCCAAGATATTTGAATTTTTCCACCTCTTCGAAAGATAAATCTCCAATTTTTATAGTTCCATTTCGTGCAATATTGTGGTCACAAGACATAATCATATACTTAGTCTTTTCGGGATTTACATCCAACCCTATCGCTTTACTTGCTTCAACTAGAATTTCCGCGTTTTCCCTAATCGTTTGAGGATTTTCTCCTAACATAGAATGATGTAACCCGTTCAATTCCAAACCCTGCCTGTTATCCTGAACTTTCCTAATGGCATATTCTAAAGCGAAGTTAAAAGTAAAGGTGATAGTGCATCTGCCTGCTTTAGCCCGCAGTGAATTGGAAAAGCATCAGATAGAAACTGACCTATACTGACTCTGCTGTATGTTTCACTGAGACACATTTTAATTAATCGAACTAGTTTCTTGGGAATACCAAATTCAATAAGAATATCATATAATACTTCCATCTTAACCGAGTCATATGCCTTTTTGAAATCTATGAATAACTGATCATTATTATTATTATTATTATTATTATTATTATTATTATTATTATTATTATTATTATTATTTTAAGTGTTACTAGCATTATATGTTACTAATATTTATTGTATTTATATTATGCATGTAAGCTATTAGATAAAACATTGTAATAAATATAAACAGATCATTTTCTTAATTAATAACAGTGTATTTCTCCAATAAATGATTTCTTAGCATCTCCACAGATACACTTGATTGTACTTGTCACTATCTTTGTTACTAGAGAGTTCTTGAAATTTATATTTTCCCCGCCATTCACAAAATATTTTGATATGATACCTCTTGCACAAAAGGGGAGATCTATAACTGAAACTTGATTAATATATTTCAGTATTATTTGTATTTATCCTGGTAATAATGAACAGTCTGACTCGTAGACATTTTGTTTTCCAGCATTAACTTCCCATGATTGTATGAGAAGATTCGAAGAGAACGGCAATTACGTAGACATTCAGCTCCCCCCTACTACCATTAACGCACAATTCAATGTCAATACGGCGGTTGCTGTCGTCTGCGATACAACGAACTTTTCTGTTGATTTTCAAGTTAGTCATTTTTTTCCTGGTTATTATATGCTTATTTAAGTTGTGTTAACTCTCGCTAAGTGGTTTTATATTTTATTTTATCTGTCTTAGTATTTATTTTCTTATTGTAAATATTTTTGTTTCATTATTATTATTATTATTATTATTATTATTATTATTATATTATTATTATTATTATTATTATTATTATTATTATTATTAATGAATTAATTTGTTATTACTATCTTTTATTCTTCACGGTTATTCTATTATTATTATTATTATTATTATTTCTATTATCAACATTATTATTGATCTCTGTAAAATTTATGTAGACTACTGGAATGTACCCGAGCACGAGCATATGCTCATTTCGGTATCAATTCATATGTGTCTTTTCAAATGTAAACTGTGAATAAATTAGAATGAAATGTGAAAAATTAAATTTGGAATGCAACTCACCTCCTCAGCTGACTGCGGTATCTAAACCTGAGCTGCAGTAAAATTTATTTCTTTTGTGTGTGTGCGCGTGTTTTTTTGTGTGTGTATGTATTTATTCACACTGCAAATGGATAATACTCGGTGACAGTGGTAACTAATTACCAGGCTTTGGTCCTGGGCATAGAAACTCATGAAGTTCAGAACGCACGGGCGATAGTGTTGTGTTGGTCGAGTGGAGTGGGAGATGGAGCGCGCCGTTACTTAGTGTCTCAACATGTAAACAGTCCGTCACAAAATATATTTCACCCTGTACAGATGCAGTAAATACAAGTACATTCCTAGTGTAGACAATAAATGTCTACCGTTAAAGTATTAACGTGAGTTGTAACGTTTAATCAGGTGTCCCTACGCCGAAGCATGTTACACGTACCGCAGCAATACACACAACGGTAATGACATTACGGACCCACCTGTGCTGTTGCAGTCACCCCTCCACGCGGGCCATGACGTCATTTATACTCCGTATACTCTAAACCTCATATGGTTACTCTGTGTCCCTAGATCGAAGCCTGCTAATTACACTCAATAATGACAATTAATAATAAACACATTTTTAGTTGGTTATTTAACGACGCTGTATCAACTACTAGGTTATTTAGCGTCGATGAATTGGTGATAGCGAAATGGTATTTGGCGAGATGAGGCCGAGGATTCGCCTGGCATTCACCTTACGGTTGGGGAAAACCTCGGAAGAAAACCCAACCAGGTAATCAGCCCAAGCGGGGATCGAACCCGCGCCCGAGCGTGACTTCGGACTGGCAGGCAACCGCCTTAATCGACTGAGCCACGCCGGTGGCTTATAGGAAGAACAAGATTATTATTATTATTATTATTATTATTATTATTATTATTATTATTATTATTATTATTATTATTAATGTTGTTATAGAATTAGGTTTACAGTAGAGCAGAAGGTGGTGATATGGGACAGTCTTTTTCCAGTCTCTAATTTGAAGGCAACGAAGTTAATGGACTCACTTAAAATAACATTTAAAGTAAATCTAATTTGTATCTTAACCCTAAGTTCGAACTAAAACCCACGAGTATGATATGTTCATACATGCACAAGTACCTTTCAGCACTACACTCATTTCGCTGACAACTCACTCACTGCACTGGAACTACGACACATTTCACTGATTCTATCCTGATTTCACTAACACTTCAAAAATATTTCACTGTTCAAATACTTTACACTGTCACTATAAACTATAAAACTTCACTGATACAAACACACTTCACACTTCACTGACACAAACATACTTCACTTACACAAACACACTTCAATGACACAACACACTTCACTGACACAAATATACTTCACTGACACAAATATACTTCACTTACACAAACACTTCACTGACACAAATATACTTCACTTACACAAACACACTTCACTGACACAGCACATTTCACACTTCACTGACACAAACATACTTCACTTACACAAACATACTTCACTTACACAAACACACTTCATTGACAGCACATTTCACACTTCACTGACACAAACATACTTCACTTACACAAACACACTTCACTGACACAGCACATTTCACACTTCAATGACACAACACACTTCACTGACACAACACACTTCACTGACACAAACACACTTCACTGACACAGCACATTTCACACTTCACTGACACAAACATACTTCACATACACAAACACACTTCACTGACAGAACACACTTCACACTTCATTGACACAAACATACTTCACTTACACAAACACACTTCACTAACACAACACACTTCTTCACTGATACAACACTTCAAATAACAAAATATCAATTACACCTTTACCTTAGCGCTGACCTTGAGGCGGCGAAGTTATGACGTGAGAAATTCGTTGTAATTGTGAAGTTGGCTTTGCTGCTTACTCTAGTCTTGACTTGACAGTCCTGGGTTTGCTCACAGCACGGCATATTTGTCGCTCATCTTTAAGCGTTCCAGACAGCACATTAGCATACAAAAGACGTTTGCAGCTAGAGACGAACTTTTTGTCGTCGGGCTGTTACTCGGAGCAGTGCCGTTGGGCTGATTGGTCATCAGCAGCGAATTCACCACTGGAACAGTCGGTAATTGTATTCAGGCCGGTTAATGAGGTTTCGAGTCGTGGTGCGTTTAATCAGCCAGCTCGTAATCTTGTCCAAATTGTGCGTAACGCACACCCGCCCGAGGCCTCGTCCTTCAATTTGCTGCTCACTTCAATGCTTTCCCTTTGTACGTCGCTATACTCCATCTGTATTGACGTAAATTATGTTTTTATTACATTCTGTACCATTTACAGAGAAGTTAGGCACGTATATTACTGTTCGAACTTCATGGCCTTTATTTAGATTTTCGTGGAGTTCTCCTCTAAATGAAGGGGCATAGCGAGATATGAATACACACTAGAACTTGAGCACAGAACCATGTTGACAACTGAAGGCTTTTTTTCTTGGAAAAACAACCATAGTCCAAAAACATAAATTTTCAGAAGAAACAAAAAACTATCTGGCACGGGTACTGTTGACACTTTAAGTATGAAATTCATCATTATCTTAAGGCAGCCGTGGCGAAAATGCGACTCACGAGCATACTGTGGCTCGCAATGATAGCTGTGCATTTCCTTTGTTTCCTACCTTCCCCCAACCCCCACCCTCTCACTCACTGGAGTCAAACTCCGTTCCATTTGTATTTGTCTCTGACCTGCGAGTGGCGTATCGTCGCAATGTCTCTCTCGAAACCATGTACCTCTACAAAAACGAAAGTTTCAAGTAGGATGGGAGGACGCATTTTTGCTGTCAATATGATGAGAATATTAAATGTATGATTTGTTCACAAGTGTTACGAGGAAAACGGTTGTATAACATAAAACAGCATTATACTACATGTCACTCATGAAACATTAAAAGATTAAGTATTATTATTATTATTATTATTATTATTATTATTATTACTTACTTACTTACAAATGGCTTTTAAGGAACCCGAAGGTTCATTGCCGCCCTCACATAAGCCCGCCATCGGTCCCTATCCTGTGCAAGATTAAGCCAGTCTCTATCATCAACCCCACCTCCCTCAAATCCATTTTAATATTATCCTCCCATCTACGTCTCGGCCTCCCTAAAGGTCTTTTCCCTCCAGTCTCCCAACTAACACTCTATATGCATTTCTGGATTCATACGTGCTACATGCCCTGCCCATCTCAAACGTCTGGATTTCAAGTTCCTAATTATGTCAGGTGAAGAATACAATGCGTGCAGTTCTGTGTTGTGTAACTTTCTCCATCCTCCTGTAACTTCATCCCCTTCCCAAATATTTTCCTAAGCACCTTATTCTCAAAACCTTAACCTATGTTCCTCTCTCAGAGTGAGAGTCCAAGTTTCACAGCCATATAGAAGAACCGTAATATAACTATATAACTGTTTTATAAATTCTAACTTTCAGATTTTTGGACAGCAGACTGGATGATAAGAGCTTCTCAACCGAATAATAACACGCATTTCCCATATTTATTCTGCGTTTAATTTCCTCCCGAGTGTCATTTATATTTGTTACTGTTGCTCCAAGATATTTGAATTTTCCACCTCTTCGAAGGATAAATCTCCAATATTTATATTTCCATTTCGTACAATATTCCCGTCACGAGACATAATCATATACTTTGTCTTTTCGGGATTTACTTCCAAACCGATCGCTTTACTTGCTTCAAGTAAAATTTCCGTGTTTTCCTAACCGTTTGTGTATTTTCTCCTAACATATTCACGTCATCTGCATAGACAAGAAGCTGATGTAGCCCGTTCAATTCAAACCCTGCCTGTTATCCTGAACTTTCCTAATGGCATATTCTAAAGCGAAGTTAAAAAGTAAAGGTGATAGTGCATCTCCCTGCTTTAGCCCGCAGTGAATTGAAAGGATCAGATAGAAACGGACTCTGCTGTATGTTTCACTGAGACACATTTTAATTAATCGAACTAGTTATTATTATTATTATTATTATTATTATTATTATTATTATTATTATTATTATTATCATAATCATCATCTCTGTACGTCGATCCTTTTTCAGCAGATGTACGAATAATACGGTTAGATCTTCAATTTAAACTCACAGATTTACAATATGATGTTAAATGAAAGCTAGATGTAAGGACTTGACAAATGTTGAACTTTTCAAATCTTTGCCAAAAAATAAATATCCGAACCTTCGTTCTTTCGCTTGCTCTTTTGAAGCCATGTTCGCTACAACTTACATTTGTGAAAACTAATTTTCAACAATGAAAATAGTAAAAACCAAATTTAGATGACGACTGACAGACAAATACGTTTGCGGTCAACTACGACTCGCAGTAAGTGACATAATTTCTGATTTTAAAACTTTGTCGCAGAGACATTCTGAAGACAATTAATTTTAGGTTGTGATAATGTGTCCTATGTTTTCTTGTTCATTTCTTTCTTCGTTACACGTACTAAACATTAGTTTGTAGCCTTGTACTGTATAAAATTATATTTAAGTGCTTGACGTAAGGAAAATGAAAATCCGTTAATAAGTCAGACAGTTGCTTCACTTCCCCTTCGGGTGTCCGCCTTCCTCCATAGGTGCTATGCACGTTGCAGATTACACAGTGGCTCGGCGCACGATTGTATTTTCGCCACGGCTGTCTTAAAGCATTGTAGAAAGTCGGTAAAACTTAAATTTGCTCATAGAAATACACAACTGTTGTTTTAAGAAAATAAATACTCGTTTGTAGCCGAAGTGTGTCTCTCCTTTAATCTTCTTTTTCTTTAT
Organism: Periplaneta americana; assembly: GCA_025594305.2. NCBI lineage: Eukaryota > Metazoa > Arthropoda > Insecta > Blattodea > Blattidae > Periplaneta > Periplaneta americana. Next base: position 191,151,518 of record JAJSOF020000001.1, on the reverse strand, counting down.
TATATACTGTTTCTCTTCCTTTTGTTGCTTACGTTTCTTCCATGGTTATTTCTGCACTTAAAGGTGACTCCATAACTAATACAACAATTCACGTGCTAAAATATTTTTGTCTGGGGTGGCTTTTGCCGTGTACGTAAGAAGCAGTACTGCCAATCTACTGCAGTTTAAAATTGTATGGATAAATGTTTCAAGATGATATGAATAGAATATTTGTAAATGCTACCATCGTCCTGGACAATGGCTGTTTCACAAAAAAAAGTCTCTGAACTACAGTCGTTTTATGAAAACAACTGAAAATGTTCATTTCTATAACATAGAACTATAGTGTTTTTTTCCACTAACTAATTCATGTTCTTTTGTACTTATAATAAGTAAACAGATATTGGTCCCTTCTATTGAGTAAATTTCAGAACAGTTCAAAGTGAGGTCTACGCAATGAACAAACAAGGGTGTGGTTTTCAGTATTTAAAAGAAAAGTTTACCTTTTGAGTGAAGGCTAATTAAAAGTTAAGTTGACTTTTTGTTTGAGGAAAACTTTCCATTACAGAAAAAATAGCATAGAGTGCTTTTAAAGATGTTTTCTTAAATTTCCTTGGAAATTCTAGGGTAGACAACTACATAGAACATAAGCGACGAGTATGGAGAAAGATATCATCAAGAAATATCTGAAATGGAAAGGCGATATAAAGCAAGATCATCATCCAGCATGGTTGCAGACTATTGTTGTAAAAGATAGTCCCGGGTCTAGTTATAAACAGAAGTCATCCAGAAAACTGTTTTAAATGTAACTTCAAATTCCGAGATTTTTCTCATTATACGCATGAAATAATTTTATTGGTGTTGTGTTTTAAACTATGTAACATCCTTTCTGTGTCTAGTACACATTTTTCAAGTATTACGAGGCATTTTGAATCCCTAGTGTGTTGTAATTTTATCAGTAGCAGTGAAAAATTAAAAAAAAGATAAGTTTTTCATAAAAAATTCAATTCGCTTGTCCCGAAAAATAGTACGTGATGGGGCAATTTGGATTTTAAATTCAGATTTAGGGCATACATATTAGTAATATTCACCTATATTTATTTCGGAGCAAGAAAAAAGTAAAAATTTGTTGTTCAGTGTTACTAATTATTGCTCTTGAAATTTGCGAGGTTGAATTTGGACAGGATTTAAACTGGATTATGATAGTTTTATTACAATTTAATACTAATTTATTGGCTGAGAACCAATCACATATTTTGAGGAGAATTGCCTCTGTTGAAAATTGGAATGTGTTCGAGTTACTGGCTGTAATTACTATACTTGTGTCATCTGCAAATAATAAACAGTAAACAGGTTAGAAAGATATAGTAAATACTTGAACATTTGTCGACATTACAGAGCTCTCAGCGTTAGTTTGGAGACAGATCTAGGATCACAAGCTGAATGTATCCCAAAGTATTCACGCTCCAGAAGCGTCGAATCAGCCTGTGCACACACTCTTAATAGAACACTAATTGCGAGCCAAGTACATGGATCTCAAATTGAAACCTATCGCGTATTAGTGCGCTTTGACATGCAAATATGTTGTTATGCTTGTTTTTTAACACATGCCGCGGGCCATTCTGGGAAAACGGACACTCGCTTTCAAGAGAAATTGAAATGTGTAACCTAGTTGACAAAGGGAGTGATTACTTTTAAATGTTTGGAGCGCCGCGCGGAGTACAAAGCCATCAAGTCGCGACTGGGTGGGTAATGGGTTCTGTGCCATTCCCGCTCGTTATTCAGACAAATTGACGGCAATGCAGAAATAAACAACATTCCTTTGAAACAGTTAATTATGTATACGTTACGTCACTAATAGGTGTGCATCGGAGATAATGCTGACGGAAATTCTTTGTCGAATGGCTCTTTTTAATTACGGAGGCTTTTAAGAGACTATGAGGTTAAATGCGATAATGGGGCAATGGCATAATGAGGAAGTCGGTATGGGGTGGATTACGAATATGATATGGGCATGACTAGTAAAGATGAGAAGTGAGGTAATGTGAGATGGAATGAGTAAGGAAAGGAAAAAGTAACGTACGTTTAGGCGATAATGAAACAAACGCCAAAAGAATAAAACTGAGTCTATATTAGGGCAAGAAAAATTAGGTACAGAGAAGAGAGGAAAAATGTAATGGAAATAACGGAAACAAAAGGAAAGAAAAGAAACAGAAATTGAAGGTCGTGAAGTGAGAGGACAAAGAAAAGAAAGAAAAAAGATGAGAAAAGACAAGGAAAGGAGAAGAAATAAAAAGAAAAGCAGAAGAAAGGAAAGTAAAAAAAGAAAGAAAAGTAGGGGAGAAGAAAGACAAAGAAAATCACAAGAAAGGAAAGGAACAAAATAAAGAAAAGAAGAAAAAGAAAACAAGAAATGAAAGGAAAAAAGAAATAAAAGGGAAGGAGAAGAAAGAAAATTGAAAGCAGAAGAAAGAAAAAGAAAGAAAAAGGAAGGAGAAGAAAGAAAAAGGAAAGCAAAAGAAAGAAAAAGAAAAAGGAAGGAGAAGAAAGAAAAAGGAAAGAAAATGAAAGGATAAAGAAAAGGGAAGGAGAATAAAGAAAAAGGAAAGAAAAGGAAAGGAGAAGGTAAAGAAAAGCAGAAGGAAAGGAAAGGAAAAAAGAAAGAAAAGGAAAGGAAAAGAAAAACGAAAACATAAGGAAGAAAAGAGAAGAAAGAAAAAGAAAGAAAAGGGAAAGCAAAAGGAAAACAACTGGAAAGGAAATAAGAAAGAAAAGAGGAGAAGAAGAAAAAATAGAAAAAGAAAAGGGAAGGAGAAGAAAGAAAATGGAAAGCAAAGGAAAAGGAAATAAGAAAGAAAAGGGAAGAAGAAGAAGAAAAAGGAAAGCAGAAGAAATGGAAAAAAGAAAAAGGAAAGCAGAAGAAAAAAGAAAAGGAAAGGAGAAGAAAAGGAAAGGAAAAAAGAGAAAGGAAAAGAGAAGGAAACGGAAAGAAGAAGAAACGAAAAGGAAAGCAAAAAAAGGGAAAAGAGAAAAGAAAAGGGAAGACGAAGAAACAGAAAAACAGAAGAAAAGGAAAAAAGAAAAAGGAAAGGAGAAGAAAGAAAAGGCAAGAAAGAAAAGGGAAGAAAGAAAAAGGAAAGCAAAAGGAAAGGAAATAAGAAAGCAAAGGGAAGGAGAAGAAGAAAAAGGAAAGCAGAAAAAAGAAGAAAAGAAAAAGGAAAGGAGAACAAAGAAAAAATAAGAAAAGAAAAGGAAAGCAGAAGAAAAGCAAGGAAAAAAGGAAGAAAATATAAAGAGAATTAAAAGGAAAGCAGAAAAAAGAACAGCACACAAGAAGAAAGAAAAGGAAAGCAGTAGAAAGAAAAGAAAAGCAGAAGAAAGAAAAGGGAAGTAGAAGATATAAAATTGTCGATCAGTATGTGACGTGGCTCCGTCCTGCTGAAACCACATGTTTTCGATGTTAAGATCGTGCAGTCTCGGTGCATAGAATGTTTCAAGCATAGCAACATACAGCTCGACAAACTACGGAAGCCGTTCGCCAATTGTTTGTAAGGCGCGTCATGTCACGTAATGGAGATATTCCATGGCCTGCTTGGTCCCCTGATCTCAGTGTTCGTGATTTCTTCCTGGGTACAACTTAAGAGCATTGAGTACCGCACACGTCCTGGAACCATCGCTGAATTAAAACAGAGGATTGAATACGAAATCACTGGCATTACTCGAGACATGATACACCCAGCATTCCAGAGTTTCCACACCAAGCTATCAGAATGTGTACGCCTAAATGGAGCACATCTTTCCGATGTCATCTTTAAGAAGTAACATAACAAGTGACTTTGTGTGATAATGGCAACATAAACGGCATATTATGTACATGCACTTCCATCAATATATAATGTTCGTACTATGTTTATTCGTGCCATTTACGTTAATTCAAAATTTCCCGTTTTCCTGCACCACCCTGTAATTGTATTTAAAATGTATTAACACTAAAGTACTCCACAATTACGTCACTTCACAATCGCTAACTTTTCAATTAAACAGAAGTTAGTCCTCACTTCTTATAATGCAATAAAGTTTAAATGCTACAAAAGGTATCAAGAAATCGGAATTTAAAAAGCAGAAATGAAATCTCGAAGCGTGAAATGGAGGTTTCCACTTAGAAATGCAGCATTAGAAAAGATTTGCATACAGACGCTATAAAAGATGAGAACGAATCATACAGACGCAAGTGAAGGAAAACTTAAAATTTATGGAACAGGATAAACTAAGAGAAGTCATTGAAGGTCTTGTCTGAACGAGACAAGAGATGCCTCAATCAATAATCCGGCATGCCTATCTAACTGACTGATTGACTGACTAACCAACCAACCAACCAACCAACCAACCAAAGAATCAACCAATTGTCCGTCCAGCCTATCTACCTATCTACTGACTCACCCAACTACTTAACTACCCACCTATCTACCCATTCATACACTTAACTATCCACTAACCCATTTACGCGCCCAACTATATACGGGCTATTCCATATGAAATCGATCAGTACAAAACCTCGCACTTTTTTATAGTCTTATTTTTTCCCTACTTATTTTCAAAAATATACCACCGAAAGTCAAACGGTTTTCATATTATTGAACGACAAATTTAGCGTATTTTATAAAAACAAGCCTCTTTCAGCGCTCAGAACTCTGGAACCATTTACTGCAGAACATTGAACGAGAGCTCATTTTGAAGCTGACATTTGGTAGGTTATGATAAGAAGTAATCCTTATTTTTATTGTATACAGAGAGACAGATAATCTGATTTTACTTGCTTTTAGGCTTTTTGGCCATGTGTAAAAGAAATATTGAGAAAAAACCTTGCATTATTAAGAGGGATTCGGCATTGTTTGCTTAGTGGTATGGCAATAAGTTTCGAGGGTATTAAATAGATTATTTTCACACGCCTAGACTTGAACGGCGCAGTACCGCACGCACTGAAGATAAGCGAGCGTAGGGCATCATTTTACTCCTGTGTTTATGAAAATCTGTGATAAAGCTAGCACAGCCATGACTGCTAGATGACACATCACGTGTTTGTCTCCTGGCCTTGCTTACCTCGGCTAGCTCCCGCCTCACAGTCAGCTGGTTAGTTCACGCGCGTACTATTTATTTTCTTTATTTGATATTTTCAATACTTTCTTATCAACGTGCCATCAGTAAAAAATACGTGTTTATTTGTACTTTCAATGCGGAATCTAACTATATATTTTAAAAATATTTCTTCCTTGACAAAGGCGTCTTAATGAGGAGTAATCTATATTTCTCCATTTCCATAAAAAGTAAGAAAATCTGTTTATATGTCAATACAAACTTTAATTTCTCAGCATCAAAATAAACCATGATATTGATCATTGGGTGAAAGGCTTTCGGAGCTACAACAGTTTAAAGTTGCTAATTTTATGAAAATACGATAAATTTAAATATTTTTAATTTAAACACTATGAAGGTCTGATGCCTCAAACTTTGCACAAAGCATTGTATCACAGTTCTCTACGTACAAAAGAATTTTTATTGTATTGTGACGGGAGGCCGAATAGTCTCGGCGCTTCGGGGAACTTCGTGCGCGTCCGGCAGAAGAGAGGGGGGCGCGAGGAGGCGGCGCGGACGTGACGAAGGGAGAGGGGGAAGTAAAGCAGCTGGTGACTGAGGGGAGAAATCCAGAGAAGTCTAGATAGGCGCCATCTTCTCGGCAAACTGGGGTAATTTCGAGCATCGTACTTTCTCGAAACTATGGTCTAGTGATAAATAGAAGACGCAAATGAGCTGATAGCAGTCGTTGCTAGTTTTTGGACAGCAAGCGTCCTGGCCAGTGGACTGCCGCCGGAAGTCCTGAGTTCGAGTGCAGTGGACTGCAGTTGGGGGACCTGAGTTCGAAGTTCATTGGACTGTCTCTGGAAGACTTGGGTTCGATATACTGTGAACTTGAGTCAATGAGCTAGACGAACTAGCCAAGACAACGAACTGTGAACTTAGAACTTACAGTTTTGTGCTGTAAATAGTACTTTGTGAACATTAGTTGAGGTTAGGAGTACATTGTTGTTCACAATAATCCAAATGAATTGTCATTGTCGTCTGTGGAGTGAAATAACGAATACTGTGTTGCTGTGTGGAGCGGAAATCCCATTGTTGACGGGAGTATTTAAATTAGATTATAGAAAGTGATTATTGTTGAAACAATAAAGTTACATTATTGTTTTGTACTAAAGTTACAGTATTTAGAAATTGTAAGGTCAATTTTCTCTATATTTCGGTCGATTTGAGATGGAACAGCTCATATAAAGCGGAAAGGAATTCGCCACGTAGATTGGATTTGAACCAGCGATCACAGTTTACATGGAACGTCAAATCTACGTAATTTTAACAGTAACAATATGCAAAATGTGTTGCAATGGTAATAATCGTGCTACAACAGGCTTAAATTAAGATACTATACACTGCGTGGGGTGTTCACGCATCCAGCAACAAGCCAAATCATAGGCGTGACAAGTGAAATGATTTTCTGGAGAACACAGCTCCATACAATATGTATAATCCCCATAATTCATCATTATCCAGGATGACAAATGAACGTAGTCTTGGCAAAACCACTGGGAGAAGCAGCTATTCACGAGGAAGCAGCGTCTGTAGTGATGTATTGCATGGATGCCTCGCAGTTTATGGTAATTACAGCCGACTGCAAATGTCAAAGGCGAGGTACAATGAACCAGTTACCATAGACATCATATTTAAAAATACAGTCCACACTACAACGCCGCTACCCCACTCTACACTCCATAGGATTATGAAAACAATCTATATTTATTTCCGAAAACAAATGAGAAAAACTGCTGAATTCTGAGAGAGGATTAGAGAACGATTGATGGTGCAGTCACATCGACAACCAAGGATATTTATGGACCAACAGAATATTGAACTGCATGAAATAGCGAAAGAAGTCAGTGTTCTAAAGGGCGTCGTCGTCATCATCATCATCATCATTAGCAAATGAATATAAGAGAAAGATAGGAGAAAAGGTCAAAGATCAAATAGGACAAATAATTCAATATGATAATTTATAGAGAAAAATTGAAATTGAGATATTAGTGAATAGTAGTTAGAGGATAAAGGGGGTGTGAAAGTAGTATAGAATATTAGATATATTAGGATTAATGAATAAACAGAGAATAGCAAAGGAAATTTAGGAGAAATACTGAAGGGGACATTGACCAAATAACAAAAAAAGTACACAGTGTAATTGGGAATATTTGTGTAGACGTGTACTGCAAATAATGTGTTATTGTAATAATATGTTAATGGTGGCACCGGATACAGAAATGTGAGGTACACCATTACATGTAAAGAAGTGCTGTGACCAAATATCATATCATATCATATCATATCATATCATATCATATCATATCATATCATATCATATCATATCATATCATATCATATCATATCACATCATATCATATCATGTCATATCATATATCATATCATATCATATCATATCTCATATCATATATCACATCATATCATATCATATCATATAGACTATCATATCATATCATATCATATCATATCATATCATATCATATCATATCATATCATATCATATATAATATCATATATATCATATCATATAGACTATCATATCATATCATATCATATCATATCATATCATATCATATATCACACCATATATCATATCATAGCATATCATATATCTATGATATCATATAGCATATCATATATCATATCATAGCATATATCATATCATATATATCATATCATATCATATCATATCATATCATATAATATCATATCATATCATATATCACATATCATATATCACATCACATCATATCATATATCACATCATATCATATAGGCTATCATATCATATCATATCATATCATATCATATCATATCACATCATATCATATCATGTCATATCATATCATATCATATCATATATATCACATCATATCATATCATATAATATCATATCATATCATATCATATCATATCATATCATATATAATATCATATATCACATCATATCATATCATATAGACTATCATATCATATCATATCATATCATATCATATCATATCATATCATATCATATCATATCATATAGACTATCATATCATATCATATCATATCATATCATATCATATCATATCATATCATATATAATATCATATATCACATCATATCATATCATATCATATAGACTATCATATATCATATCATATCATATCATATCATATCATATATCACATCATATATCATATCATATATCATATCATATAGACTATGATATCATATAGCATATCATATATCATATCATAGCATATATCATATCATATATCACATCATATCATATCATATCATATCATATCATATCATATCATATCATATCATATATAATATCATATATCACATCATATCATATCATATCATATCATCATATATCATATCATATCATATCATATATCACATCATATATCATATCATATATCATATCATATATCATAGCATAGCATATCATATAGACTATGATATCATATAGCATATCATATATCATATCATAGCATATATCATATCATATATCACATCATATCATATCATATCATATCATATAATATCATATCATATCATATATCATATATCACATCACATCATATCATATAGGCTATCATATCATATCATATCATATCATAGCATAGCATATATCATCATTAGAGCCCGGATGTTTGGCAAAATGCCTTTTTTTACTGGGTGGAAGTAAATCACTATTTGCATAGATATAAATGTGATTTGGAGTAAATCAAAGTGATAGGGTCAAGTTTTAATTTTCCTATTTTGCCTTTTTAAGGTGTTTGTTATTAATAAATGCCTTTCTCTGTCATTTAAAAACAATATTTCTTGTATATTTGCAATTTTCTAATTAATTGTAATGTAATGTGTATGAAATTTAAATATATAAAACAATGACTAACTTTGCTAACAATAGCAAATAAAAGTAATTTATTTCGGTGTTTATATGATATTGATTATGTCTCGTGACCAGAATATTGTACGAAATGGAACTATAAAAACTGGAGATGTATCCTTCGAAAAGGTGGAAAAATTAAAATATCTTGGAGCAACAGTAACAAATATAAATGGCACTCGGGAGGGAATTAAACACAGAGTAAATATAGGAAATGCCTGTTATTATTCGGTTGAGAAGCTTTTGTCTTCTAGTCTGCTGTCAAAGAATCTGAAAGTTAGAATTTATAAAACAGTTATATTACCGGTTGTTCTGTATGGTTGTGAAACTTGGACTCTCACTTTGAGAGAGGAACATAGGTTAAGGGTGTTTGAGAATAAAGTTCTCAGGAGAATATTTGGGGCTAAGAGGGATGAAGTTACAGGAGAATGGAGAAAGTTACACAACACAGAACTGCACGCATTGTATACTTCACCTGACATAATTAGGAACATAAAATCCAGACGTTTGAGATGGGCAGGACATGTAGCACATATGGGCGAATCCAGAAATGCATATAGAGTGTTAGTTGGGAGGCCGGAGGGAAAAAGACCTTTAGGGAAGCCGAGACGTAGATTGGAAGATAATATTAAAATGGATTTGAGGGAGGTGGGATATGATGATAGAGAATGGATTAATCTTGCTCAGGATAAGGACCAATGGCGGGCTTATGTGAGGGCGGCAATGAACCTCCTTAAACGTCAGTAAGTAAGTAAATAAAAGTAATTTATTTCGGTGCTTAATCTGCTAATAATCGTGCTTTCATACTATTGGTATAATATGAATAATGATCGACAATCCACAGGTACAAATAAAATATAGTCATGCCTTCACGATACCAACAATCATATTTATAATTTTAAATATTAAACCCGTTCTCATAGCAGTTGTCACGTAGCATTTTCAATTGTTTGTTTTCATATTTTCAAATCTTACTGTTACATTTTTTGCTACACGTGTTTATTATTGTAGGAGAAAGAAATTTGAGTGAGGAACAGTCAGTTATTGTCGGGTGACAGAAGGTATAAGATCGGGTAGCTAGAATGCCTAAATTCGGTAAACCATTGAAAAGTAAACGCCATGCTTACGTTAGTGAATTTGGTGCCCATGTGTTTTCGACTGATGGAACGTTTTGTTATGTGAGGTTTGCGAAAAGACAGTTAATCACGAAGAAAAAAAAGTATTTTATAAATCAACATGTGTCACCTACGAAGTAATATGTATGTTTCGTTGATATAGACTAATTTAAATTTATTACTAAAATATATTATGCCTTTTTAAAATCTATAATGCCTTTTTCAAAGATTATTGTGCCTTAAGTATCACTATTAATATTACCACTTTTGTTATTGTTTCAATGTATATTTCACTTCTACTAGCGTGGAAGAGAAGGTCTCATGGCCTTAACTCTACCAGAATAAATAAATGCATGAATAAATGAATGAATGAATAAACAAACAAATAAATATTTTATCAATGAAATACTTATTTCATATTTTCATATTTGCCAAAGTAAATATCATATTATGGTAAAATCATAGTCTAGTATATACAGTCACGAAGCTTAATACTTACTAAATATGCAAACATAAACAGTTGAAATATGCATCTATAGATAGTTGCTCACCACCAGGATCGCTACTATCGCCTCATCATAGACTCTTTCCCTAGCAACCATAAAATGTATTGTACTTTCAATATCGTGTTCTTTTGAAAAAAATTAACACCTTCCACTATTGAAATATGAAATACATAAGGTTTATAAATTATTTTCACAAAATATATATTATATTCTATAAACTCACATTCCTGGATCTTTCGGAAGAAGGATAACTCTAACCTATTTTTCTTACAATTTATAGTACTACAAACGTCTCCTTGTTCCATATTATTATTATTCAAATTATTGTACTTTAGCCATTTACAGTTATTACAACCGATAACGAACATTTCACAGTTTACATAGCTTTTCACAAAAATGCGAAATACGGCACAGTCAATGCTTTTTCGATCTAGAACAGGCCGTAATGTTTGTTCGGGTTTTCTATTTCAGTGTATGGAGGTCAGTGAAATATTATATTATAACTTTATTGCTTATCATAGCTAAGCTTTATTTAGTGTAATGTGTCCCTAAGTTCCCTTTACTTCTTGTTGCATAATATGTTGCAGAAATATTTACAAAACTGTGTTATTTTAATGTGAAGAGAATTTTACATGTTAACATAATCTGTTCGCGTCAACATTTGAAGTTTACAATGGAAGCTATTTTGAGATTTAATAAAAAAGAATTTATATTGTGATTTCAATTTAGCACATCTACCTTCCTTAATTTTAGACAAAACATTTACCATACCACTCCTATGAAATTAGTGTACGTACAATTGTGTTACTTCATTTCTTAAGTAGTAGGTAAATACAATAATTCAGTACTCAATTTTAGTATTAAAATACAGACAAATTGAATGTCCGGGGTAACATGCATGACATTATGCTTAATTATAAAGTATTATTGCGAATTTAGGAATATAAGTTAAATATAGTAAACATAACCTAAAATTTTCATACGAATGGCAAGGCATTGGAGATCACTAAATTTAGACAGAAAGGGGTAACTGGTACAGTAAACATAACCTATAATTTCAACATATCTAAATATCCGTGAGGTGCAATTGAATATTATTGAATCGTGCATAAACGAATGTACAAGAATTTCGCAATATTTAATCGAAATAAAGGCAGGTATTACACATACGAACAACGTAATTTTCACACCATAAATAATATTACATCTTAACTCGCAAGTAAATTATGTCTGAAGTGTCTCATAATCATTCTTTTAAATTTTATTTATGGAATTACACTACATTTTAGAGAAACATATGTTACTGTTTATGCATTGCAACTAATTTATATGGTTGAAACGCTGCCTTTCGTGATCGGGTTAAGCGAGTTACATGGTCTGCCTTAGGCCCTGTATTAGATCACGATGGTTGTGGCACAGTCTATTGTTCCTAGTACTCAAAGCGCTCCAAGCGGCTAGCAACTATCGCGAGATTTGCAAAAAAAAAAAAAAAAACATCCCAAGCTTCGTGACTGTATATAGTAGACTGTGGTAAAATGTCGATATACATATTCTCAAGGAAATACTTCTGATTGCTCCATAGTACAGCAGAAGAATTAGATGTTAAAAAAAATGTTATGTTTTATTTAACGACGCTCGCAACTGCAGAGGTTATATCAGCGTCGCCGGATGTGCCGGAATTTTGTCCTGCAGGAGTTCTTTTACATGCCAGTAAATCTACTGACATGAGCCTGTCGCATTTAAGCACACTTAAATGCCATCGACCTGGCCCGGGATCGAACCCGCAACCTTGCGCATAGAAGGCCAGCGCTATACCAACGTGCCAACCAGGTCGTCAGAAGAAAAGAAGAATTAGATCAATGGAGAAAACTCATAACCTTATCTGGAATCGAACTCGCGACATTCTCACTTATCTGTGACACTACCGCGCCCATTTTGAAAAGCACTGAACAATATTATAAGTAACAATGTGGGTTATGTTGATTACTACGTGAATGCATCAAATTCGACTCTATTGTCATATAAAAATGCGCCCCAGAATTGAATAGAGTGTCCAATTAGTATCCTAGCTCGGATCCAATTCGCTTCCCCATTTTTGATCTGTGGCATTGGATTGATAGATGTTAAGCCTGGGGGACATGTGTTCGAATCACTGTGATTTCCCTCGAGTATAGCCCGTCGTTTCCGTATTGCCCAGCGGAGTTGGAAAGTGCTGATGGGCACAGAGGTGACCTCGCTGCGCCCCCTATGCAGCTTCCCTTCCCCCTCCCCTTGCCACACAGAGCTCTTCTATGACTGATAGGACACCGTGCACTGTGGTTCAGATAGGCAGTGAACTCTATATTTAATTTCGCCAGTTACGTGTGTTTCACACATGTTCGGTTACAGACGAATGAAACAGGGATTTGCTTCCTTTTCGTGTGAGTGAATGTTTGTGTTTTATTGTCACAGCGAGAAATTTTACGTCGTGACAGCTCTCGTGAACTTCTTATGCTCGAAATGACTTTCTGATTAATGCGAAACGTTTCTGCTCGATTGTAAATTGAATAAAACTAGTGGCTTGTGCATCAAATGCTGCAAACTAAGTTCATTAGACGTTCAAATAAACATTTTTCAGATTTATTTTCAATGAAGAATATCAGACATTCTGAAAGTTATTTGCTTCCATAACAATGAAAGATTCTCTCGAGCCAATACTGAAGAGAACCACGCATATAAATATCTACACCACACCGCCATTAAATACATGAAAAAGACCCAACCCCACTGGATTAATAATTATAAAAATATTTGATTTTTAATAATATTATTATCTTTACGTAAGTTTTATAGCTTTCAGTAACATATAGGGATATATATTTTTACTACTGGGTGTTCATTTCAAAGTGTGTCATGACGTCACTGTTGTGAGTCAGCGATTTGAAGCGTATAGTCTCAGCTTTTATGTCAGAGAAGTTGTTTATTAATCAAGGCGTTCAATCTGAACTTGAGAACGTGTATTATAATCGTTGAATGTTGTAGCAACAGATGGCGGTCTGTAAAGTCTGTTTTTACAATAACCTATTTCGAACTGTGTTTTGAACGCGGGCAAGTCGTACGCAGGGTATTTGTTATCATCGATTGCGTACGGCAACATTACAACACAAATGAAATGCTCCGTGTCCATGTTGACCGTAAAATAAGTTAATTTGTCAACAAATATTTTAATGAAAATCGTCTTAACCCTCTCCCCATATCCCGACAGTAAGTTATAAAAAAACTCACTTCAGTACGTGTTTCCAAACAGTTCACATTCTTGCCACTACTGGCGTTACCGTACGTATCGGTAAGTAATCTTCAGAATGAACGCCGCACTTGCTAGGCAACTTCTCTCGCATTTAGGTAATACGCCTCTGCGGAAGTGTAGGAAGATTGAATTCTCTACGCTCATCGGATAGCCACAGGTATGAAAGAAAAGTTTGATGACGACATACAGCGAGCCATGACACATTTTGAACTGAACACCCGATATATAGCCGCCAGTCAGTAAAATATAGAAATCAAAATCTAATTTGTTATTCTCTACATCTACTTATATAACCCGAAAACGTTTCACTTTCATATCATCAATATAGCATTAATATGTATAATTAATGAAAATTAGTCACATCATGGCATTAACTACAATAATACTGTATTTCATTTCTAATGGTAATAATGTCATCAAACCACCTCAAGTTTTGTAGTTTTTAATATCAATACACAGCTGTGTCCAGAAAATTACACACCACAGAATCGAACCTGTAAATTATTTTCAGTAAGTTAAGTATTTAATAACCAATTTAATTTGAGCTCTAAATATGTCAGCATTCTTGCAGATCATGGCCTTCGTGTAATATTGTTTACTGTAGTGTATATTTTGTTTTATTCTGAAATGCAACACGGCCGACTTGATGCTCGCTTCGCTTCTACTTTACAAAAAAAAAAAGGGAAGGGAATATCAAGTCGGCCGAGAATGCTATTATTAGCCAGTTCTCAAAACTGACGACAGATGGATTTTGGAAAATACGAAAATTATGTTTAAAAATTGACATTTCACTGAAAACTACCATTTTTCCGAAAAACTTTCAGTTCCAAGCTTCAAAATGAGGGGTCGTTTATTAAAATTAAAATCCGTCCAGCCATTTTCCCGTAATTTCCATTACCAGTTCAAATTATATATATATAGATGTTGAGAAAATATCAACATTTGTCGTCGGTTGCTTAGCAACGGGTTGAGTTGCATCAAACTATCCTGACGTCATTTTCTTCCCAACGTATCAGGTTAAAACGTTTATGTTCGAGTGTTGAACCGATATATATTCCATTTTCTGCAATTTGATGTTTGATTTATTAAAATATTATAATATTTACTATTTCAGATTATTATTTTTTTATATTTGTGTATTTATGAGAAGTAAATATTCACTTTAAACGCGATTTATTCGAAAGTGACTATATCAACATATATGCTCCATTTTGTAAATAAAAAAAACCTTTTGTACAGTACATCTACATTAAATACTGTATTTGCCACATAATTCACACATTAATGTGACGATGTCGACATACTTTTGCTAAATTTTCTTAAATAGTTAATCTTTAAACAAACAGAATGTGTAAAAAATTG
>JAJSOF020000001.1:191096820-191136145 GCA_025594305.2 Periplaneta americana | reverse complement strand
TTTAAAAACGATCTGTAAAAATCGTACGGTTTTTTTTAGTTATCATTGCCGCCATTGGTCCCTATCCTGAGCAAGATTAATCCAGTCTCTACCATCATATCCCACCGCCCTCAAACCCATTTTAATATTATCCTCCCATCTACGTCTCGGCCTCCCCAAAGGTCTTTTTCCCTCCGGCCTCCCAACTAACACTCTATGTGCATTTCTGGACTCGCTCATACGTGCTACATGCCCTGCCCATCTCAACCATCTGGATTTAATGTTCCTAATTATGTCAGGTGAAGTATACAATGCGTGCAGTTCTGCGTTGTGTAACTTTCTCCATTCTCCTGTAACTTCATCCCTCTTAGCCCCAAATATTTTCCTAAGCATCTTATTCTTAAACACCCTTAATCTCTGTTCCTCTCTCAAAGTGAGAGTCCAAGTTTCACAACCATACAGAACAACCGGTAATATAACTGTTTTATAAATTCTAACTTTCAAATTTTTCGACCGCAGACTGGATGATAAAAGTTTCTCAACCGAATAATAACAGGCATTTCCTCATATTTATTCTGTGTTTAATTTCCTCCTAAATATGTCAGTATCATTTATATTTGTTACTGTTGCTCCAAAATATTTGAATTTTTCCACCTCTTCAAAGGATAAATTTCCAGTTTTTATATTTCCATTTCGTACAATATTCTCGTCACGAGATATAATCATATACTTTGTCTTTTCGCGACTTACTTCCAAACTTATCTCTTTAGTTGCTTCAAGTGAAATTCCCGTATTTTCCCTAATCGTTTGTGGATTTTCTCCTAACATATTCACGTCATCCGCATAGACAAGCAGCTGATGTAACCCGTTCAATTCCAAACCCTAATTGAAGATGTTTTGTTTTTTTCAGTAAAATTCAATCCGTGAAGTTTTGTCATGAGAGCTTTATAGGATTAATTCCTATAATAGTTCATTTTACGGACTGTTATCTCTCTCTAAAGCAACCACTTTACGGACTAAGTACCAAAAATAATTTTGCCCTAAAAGTAACACTGTTTTTCTTTTACTCGATAAGCAGTATCCGTACGATTCTGATTTCTACTCTTATCATTAGAGAAACTGATAAATAATGATTTAATCCCTTTGCAGTTTTTGAATAAAATGAACTTATTTTTACAAATAAAATAAAAGTATTAACGCGTGTCATTATTTTTTCCTTCCTTGAGGAATTCTGGCTACCCTACTGCCGTGACTAAGGGGGTGGAATACTGTTTTTCAGGCCTGAATTCGTATGTGCTTTCATAGGTGAGCCGGCGATGTAATGTTAACGACTCAGACTTTCAATCGAAATTTCTAACCAATCATGCACTTAATTACGAAACGCATAATAGGTTTTTAAATTAATTTTAATGTATTCTATTGCATCCTTCAATCTACAGATTTGAATCACTTTCACGCTGTATAAATTCGACTGGGGATATGTAAAACGTATTATAATACCTTTCAAAATTCTATTTTATTTCAGTGCCATAAAAACCGCCACTACACTCGTTAAACCCTGCACTAGATTAGTGAAGTCAATTCTTAAAGAATATTGTCACGAATTTTACTAGACTCGCATCTCTTTCATTTCACATGCTCCGTTTGCCTGTTCGCTAGTAGCGAATATACTCGACACTGCTGTACCACATTAATTCACTTAAGACTGAGTACATAAAGCACTTGATTACATGAAAACACTGATAACATATTCATGCAGTAGCTTACCATTGAAGTACTTTCAGAATAGCAAAAGAGATGCGGGCACTCACCTGGAAAAGAAAAAAAAAAACCTGTCAGTACTTCAGCCCTTGATATCTAATCACCAGGCATCGAAACTTGTTGCCCGATGAAACAGGATTGCTGTCCCTTTACTGTAAGTACGGGATTGTTTACTTTCGCATGAGTAGAGTCATGGTTAGCGGTGGAGAGGGGAAGGTAGAGACCACAGATTTTCGTATAATGACTTGAATTGTAGAATGATTCAAGTAGGCCTAATGTAGGGGAATTGGTAGGCAAATTAATTAACCATTGCAGTTTGGACTTAAAGGCTGAAGTATAAGAATTATTTAAGCATGTTAGTAAACTGGTGATTAGAAAATTGAAAAGTACGAGTTACATGATTCATATTCAACCCAGCAAATATTGTACAGATAAATGTTGATAATTTCAATGCACTCACAGAAAGGGTTAAAACAATGAGTTCCTTCAAGGATATGAAAAGTGCTGATTGCAGTGTAGCATTTGTTACTTTGAAAGAAATAGTTTTGAAACAATCATACAACACTTTAAATGTTAAAGTTACGTGATTGAGACATTCCAAGCTCTCATGTAGAATTATCCTGAACCATGTTGAATCCCAGGTCAGCTAAGTTCAAATTATAATTTTCACGACTATTACACTATTACTATGTCATACTACTTTTGACCAATAAAACGGTACGAAAGGACGTATTTCAACCAATCATGGCTGCTTATCGCACAATTTTATCGCGTCCCTAGCATTTGTTTAATTTTATCGCGTCCCTAGCATTTGTTTCTTTGTTTGCCAACATTTGAAACTGCGCTGGTCTGGACGTCAAAAATATATATAAAATTAGAAACCACTCCAGTCGATGCATAGCAGTTTCAAATATGAATCGCACTGGCATTCAAGAACAAGAATTAATAAAAATCACTCATCATACCTATGCATCTCATGAAATCCGATTTAGAAATAAATGAAGAGCGCCATTCGGAAATCCTGAATAAGTTGAATATACCATGTAGGCCTAAATCAACGAGTTCCACTTCTATTACGCACACGTCCAATATAACATCAATTGAACCACCAACCACATTCAAATTTGAAAATTGTAAATTCAATAATTATTCCTTTTAAAATTATTCATTCGGTAATCCTGAATAAGTTGAATACACCATGTAGGCCTAAATCAACGAGTTCCACTTCTATTACGCACACGTCCAATATAACATCAATTGAACCACCAACCACATTCAAATTTGAAAACTGTACATTTAATAATTATTCCTTTTAAAATTATTCATTCGGAAATTCTAAATAAGTTGAATACACCATGTAGGGCTAAATCAACGAGTTCCACTTCTATTACGCACACGTCCAATATAACATCAATTGAACCACCAACCACATTCAAATTTGAAAATTGTAAATTCAATAATTATTCCTTTTAAAATTATTCATTCGGAAATTCTAAATAAGTTGAATACACCATGTAGGCCTAAATCAACGAGTTCCACTTCTATTACGCACACGTCCAATATAACATCAATTGAACCACCAACCACATTCAAATTTGAAAATTGTAAATTCAATAATTATTCCTTTTAAAATTATTCATTCGGAAATTCTAAATAAGTTGAATACACCATGTAGGCCTAAATCAACGAGTTCCACTTCTATTACGCACACGTCCAATATAACATCAATTGAACCACCAACCACATTCAAATTTGAAAATTGTAAATTCAATAATTATTCCTTTTAAAATTATTCATTCGGAAATCCTGAATAAGTTGAATACACCATGTAGGCCTAAATCAACGAGTTCCACTTCTATTACGCACACGTCCAATATAACATCAATTGAACCACCAACCACATTCAAATTTGAAAACTGTACATTTAATAATTATTCCTTTTAAAATTATTCATTCGGAAATTCTAAATAAGTTGAATACACCATGTAGGCCTAAATCAACGAGTTCCACTTCTATTACGCACACGTCCAATATAACATCAATTGAACCACCAACCACATTCAAATTTGAAAATTGTAAATTCAATAATTATTCCTTTTAAAATTATTCATTCGGAAATTCTAAATAAGTTGAATATACCATGTAGGCATAAATCAACGAGTTCCACTTCTATTACGTCCAATATAACATCAATTGAACCACCAACCACATTCAAATTTGAAAATTGTACATTCAATAATTATTCCTTTTAAAATTATTCATGTTTATTTTTTTATGTCATCGTCGTTAATTAAAACTTTTCTAACACTTGTGTATATTAGTTAGGTTATGTTATAGCTTCTGCTCTGAGAGGATAAAAAGAACTTCTGCTATATGATATTATGGATAGTCACGTATCAGAGATTGTTTAATATTAAGATTTATTGAATAGTAATCATTACAGTGTCTGTATAAAGTCACTACTGCCATCTAGCATGCATCTAGCGTAATATTTGTAATGTTGAGATGGTACAATAATACATTTGACTTACGAAAATACAACTGTCTTCAATTAATATTTTACTGTACTGGAGTACTTCGTTACTTCTAATCTTTATATACTTTCTTCTAATCGTGTAATAGTCAATTAAATCCCACTCGAGTTTTGATTTTCTCTAGATAAATCAAAACGTCTAGTGAGATTACTTGTTGATAAAATAGGGATATAAAAGAAATGGAAGTCATTAGAAGAAGCTATTATCCTTATAAACAAAGAGAACAATGGGCGAAAAGGGGAACGAGATGGAGAACACGAAAAGAAAGGGAGAAGCGGAATACGGGGACAATAAGGGAAAACACAAAGAGAACGGGAAGAAAAGGAGACGTGGATTACGGGGTAAGCAATGGAAATACAAAGAGAACAAGGACAAGAGAAATATAAGGAGAACAAGGAGAAGAAAAGGAGACTACAAGAACAAGAGTAAGAGTACGAAAAGGAGAAGGATAAGACGGGGTAAGCAAAGTGATTATAAGGAGAAGAAGAGAAATAGGAGAAGAACGAGGAATACAGGAAACACAAGAGAATACAAAGAGAACAAGGGAAATACAAGGATAAAAAGGAATACATGGAGAACAAGGGCACAAGAAGAAGGGGAATATAAAAAGAACAAAGGGACGACGAAGAGTACAAGGGAAAGATAAGAACAAAGGTAATAGGGAGGTCAAAATGAATAGGAAAACAAGGGGAATATGAGAAGGGGACAAGGAGAGCAAGCGAAAAGCAAGGGGAGAAAGGGGGATATAAAGAGAACAAGGGGAATACAAGGAGAATAAGGGAATAAATGAAAACAAGGAGAATAGAGAGATCAATGGGAATAGAAGGACAATAAAGGGAATACAAGAAGCATTAGACCAATATAAAGAGAACAAGGGGAATAGGAGAAGATCAATGGGAATACAAGAAGAATAAGATCAATATAAAGAGAACAAGGGGAATAGGAGAAGATCAATGGGAATACAAGAAGAATAAGATCAATATAAAGAGAACAAATGGAATAGGAGAAGATCAATGGGAATACAAAAAGAATAAGATCAATATAAAGAGAACAAGGGGAATAGGAGAAGATGAATGGGAATACAAGAAGAATAAGATCAATATAAAAGAACAAGGGGAATAGGAGAAGATCAATGGGGAATAAAGGAGAAGATCAATGGGAATACAATATAAAGAGAACAAGGGAATAGGAGAAGATCAATGGGAATACAAAAAGAATAAGATCAATATAAAGAGAACAAGGGAATAGGAGAAGATCAATGGGGAACAAATAAGAATAAGATACAAGAAGAATAATACCAATATAAAGAGAACAAGGGGAATAGGAGAAGATCAATGGGAATACAAAAAGAATAAGATCAATATAAAGAGAACAAGGGGAATAGGAGAAGATCAATGGGAATACAAAAAGAATAAGATCAATATAAAGAGAACAAGGGGAATAGGAGAAGATCAATGGGAATACAAAAAGAATAAGATCAATATAAAGAGAACAAGGGAATAGGAGAAGATCAATGGGAATACAAAAAGAATAAGATCAATATAAAGAGAACAAGGGAATAGGAGAAGATCAATGGGAATACAAGAAGAATAATACCAAATAAAGAGAACAAGGGGAATAGAGAAGATCAATGGAATACAAAAAGAATACAAAAAGAATAAGATCAATATAAAGAGAAAAGGGGAATAGGAGAAGATCAATGGGAATACAAAAAGAAATGGGAATATAAAAGAACAAGGGGAATAGGAGAAGATCAATGGAATACAAGAAGAATAAAGAAGAGAATAAGAATAAGATCAATATAAAGAGAACAAGGGGAATAGAGAAGATAGAATACAAGAAGAATAAGATCAATATAAAGAGAACAAGGGGAATAGGAGAAGATCAATGGGAATACAAAAGAATAAGATCAATATAAAGAGAACAATGGGAATACAAGGGAATAAAGGAGAAGATCAATGGGAATACAAAAAGAATATGATGAATATAAAGAGAACAAGGGGAATAGGAGAAGATCAATGGGAATACAAAAAGAATATGATCAATATAAAGAGAACAAGGGGAATAGGAGAAGATCAATGGGAATACAAGAAGGACCAATATAAAGAGAACAAGGGGAATAGGAGAAGATCAATGGGAATACAAAAAGAATATGAATATAAAGAGAAAAGGGGAATAGGAGAAGATCAATGGGAATACAAAAAGAATAAGATCAATATAAAGAGAACAAGGGGAATAGAGAAGAAGATACAAAAAGAATAAGATCAATATAAAGAGAACAAGGGGAATAGGAGAAGAATACAAAAAGAATAAGATCAATATAAAGAGAACAAGGGGAATAGGAGAAGATCAATGGGAATACAAAAAGAATAAGATCAATATAAAGAGAACAAGGGGAATAGAGAAGATCAATGGGAATACAAAAAGAATAAGATCAAATAAAGAGAACAAGGGGAATAGGAGAAGATCAATGGGAATACAAAAAGAATAAGACCAATATAAAGAGAACAAGGGGAATAGGAGAAGATCAATGGGAATACAAAAAGAATAAGATCAATATAAAGAGAACAAGGGGAATAGGAGAAGATGAATGGGAATACAAGAAGAATAAGATCAATATAAAGAGAACAAGGGGAATAGGAGAAGATCAATGGGAATACAAGAAGAATAATACCAATATAAAGAGAACAAGGGGAATAGGAGAAGATCAATGGGAATACAAAAAGAATAAGATCAATATAAAGAGAACAAGGGGAATAGGAGAAGATCAATGGGAATACAAGAAGAATAATACCAATATAAAGAGAACAAGGGAATAGGAGAAGATCAATGGGAATACAAAAAGAATAAGATCAATATAAAGAGAACAAGGGAATAGGAGAAGATGAATGGGAATACAAGAAGAATAAGATCAATATAAAGAGAACAAGGGGAATAGGAGAAGATCAATGGGAATACAAGAAGAATAAGACCAATATAAAGAGAACAAGGGAATAGGAGAAGATCAATGGGAATACAAAAGAATAAGATAAATATAAAGAGAACAAGGGGAATAGGAGAAGATCAATGGGAATACAAGAAGAATAATACCAATATAAAGAGAACAAGGGGAATAGGAGAAGATCAATGGGAATACAAAAAGAATAAGATCAATAAAGATCAATATAAAGAGAACAAGGGGAATAGGAGAAGATCAATGGGAATACAAGAAGAATAAGATCAATATAAAGAGAACAAGGGGAATAGGAGAAGATCAATGGGAATACAAGAAGAATAAGATCAATATAAAGAGAACAAGGGGAATAGGAGAAGATCAATAGGAATACAAGAAGAATAATATCAATATAAAGAGAACAAGGGAATAGGAGAAGATCAATGGGAATACAAGAAGAATAATACCAATATAAGGAGAACAAGGGGAATAGGAGAAGATGAATGGGAATACAAAAAGAATAAGATCAATATAAAAAGAACAAGGGGAATAGGAGAAGATGAATGGGAATACAAGAAGAATAAGATCAATATAAAGAGAACAAGGGGAATGCAAGGACAGCAAGGGCAATACAAGGAGAATATGACGAATATAAAAGAGAACAAGAGGAAAACAAGAAGAACAAGGGGAATGAAGCAGAACAAGTGAAATACAAGGTGACGAAGGGGAATACAAGAGAAAAAGAGGCATAATAGAAGAAGCGGAATACGGGGATAGCGAGGGAATTAGGAGGAGGATAAGAGGAATACAAACAAGGAGAAGAAAGAGAGTATTGTACGAGGAAAACAACAAGAACATATGACGAGCAATATGAATAGAAGATGAAGGGGAATACAAAAAGAACAAGGGGACGACAAAGAGGACAAGATAAAGATAAGATGAACAGAGGTAATATAAACAAGTCAAGAAGAATACGAAAACAAGGAGAATACAAAGAGAACGAGGGACGAGGAGAGATCAATCGGAATGAAAGAGAAAAAGAGGAATATAAGAAGAAAATGGGGAATAGAAGGGCGAAAGGTGATTGCATTTTTATGACGGTGAATTCCTAAGTTACTCCCACACCTAGTGACGAGAAAGACTGACTGTAGCTATACGTGAAAACACTAGGCCTATAGACGGTTCTTCCAGCTTTACTTTGTTCTGGAGGTACTCCAACCACGAGAAAGTCTCCAGGAAATGAAACGAAGCGGGGTGATGCTGTGAATGAATGTTGATGTCATAAGGTCACGCACGTGGGTACTCGTATCTCTACTGGCTATCTCTCAAAGCACAAACCATAACACTGATATACACATTTTTATACTACCCTAGTTACAAAATTAGATCACTGTTATAATCTCCTGGTCTTTTAATCCCTCCATACAGGAAATAACATATGCAGGAGAGCGCATGGTTTTTAAACTGACGTTATAACTCTAATATTATCTATCTACTTCGCTCCAATAAATGACGCAACAGTAAGCACATTCCTTTCACGGTTTATCTCCTGGTTGGAGAACAGTACTAAGGATTTTAACACTTTGTAATTCATTAACCTGTACCAGATCTGAACTCGTAACCCCCAAGTATGAGTATGTACGTCTTTATACTGCAATAACAGACAATGTAAAACTTACAGAATTTGGGTGGAGGGGGGGTGAGAGTTTGTGAAACCTTTGTGTTGTGTTTTTAGTATAAAATAATTGTTTCATCTGTGAACTAGATCGATGTCACAGTTACACTACGCCCACAATGCTATACAAACACGCCACTTGACAATTTACTCTGCAAAGGAAGACAGCAGCCGCTGTTGATGCTGAGGCATGAACTATAAGCTTGCCGAACAGTTTAGAGCTCTACCGCCGGAGTGCTCGTGAGGCAAAGTGGAAAATTAAGCAAACGATTATGCCGAAACAGAACGGAGCTATCTGAGAAGAGGTGGAGTGAATTAAAAGCTTGGAGGAATGCTTCAACAGCTGCACTACTGAAGACGACACAGGCGGATGTACGAAAACAATGAAGCCAGCTGAAGCGTGTGTGCCAGTGCTAATGAAACATCCGTATGACGCGCCGGATCACATCGAGACCTGGCAACGTTTAATCTAGTTTACTTAATATCCATTCGCTTGTTAAGATGCCTCATCGTCCGAGCGCCGCTACAGGCTGCAACAAAAAGTTATTACCGTAACAAATTACTAATTAAAATGACAGAAGGTCCCTATAATCGTATGGAACGTGTAAGTGGTTGGTGATTCCAAATAATCGTAGATCACCGCATGATTAGAACCATCTTAACATAATCATAAAATAAAGAACTTGAATTTTTAATGAATATAACTTTCTATCACTTGTTGTGAAAGAAAATAAATACAGTACGGTCCAGCGTCGAAATTTACCCAGCATTGCTCTTAATGGGTTGAGGGAAAGCCCCAGAAAAACTTGTCCCAACGACCAGAATCTTATGTATGTATGTATGTATGGTATGTATGTATGTATGTATGTATGTATGTATGTATGTATGTATGTGTGTATGTGTGTATGTGTGTACTGCATGTATGTATAATAATAATAATAATAATAATAATAATAATAATTATTATTATTATTATTATTATTATTATTATTTATTTAACCTGGCAGAGTTATGGCCATACGGCCTTCTCTGACACTCAACCAGGAGTAAAAACTGCGTTACAAAAACACTACAAATTTACAAAGTACACTACAATTTTACACACAAAACTGAATAAGATAATAATAATAAAATGTAAACAACAAGTAAGTAGAAATCAGACATAATATATAACATACAGAAAGAAAGAAAAAGCATAATAAAATGTGAACAGCAGGTCAAAATAAATGAGACATACAAAGTATAAAAATAAGACAATTACTGATAATAATAATAATAATAATAATAATAATAATAATAAATAAGAATAAGTAATAATAAATAAGAATAATAATGATAATAATAATAATAATACTAATAATAATAGGCCTAATAGTAATGATAATACTAATAGTAGTAATAAAATAGTGCAGTACAAAGCATACAATGATTACAGTATTTTTAAGTACACACAGTAAGGAAAATTATGATTATATATAGCTCAACTTATCACATTAGAGACATACCATTATCGGAAAATATGAAAACAAAAATATAAAATAAGTTAAATATCACTAGAACATAAAAAAAATGTGAATACGTGGAAACATGCAATACAACACTTGTCATAATAGTAAGTTAGTTTGGCAACTCGTCATAAGATAATTTTCTAACTTAGATTTGAAAGATTTCAATGTTCGGCAGCCCTTGACTGTATGTATGTATGTATGTATGTATGTATGTATGTATGTATGTATGTATGTATCACTTATTTATTTATTTTTATTGGGTTATTTTACGACGCTGTATCAACATCTACGTTATTTAGCGTCTAAATGATATAAAGGTGATAATGCCGGTGAAATGAGCCCGGGGTCCAGCACCGAAAGTTACCCAGCATTTGCTCGTATTGGGTTGAGGGAAAACCCCGGAAAAAACCTCAACCAGGTAACTTTCCCCGACAGGAATTCGAATCCGGGCCACCTGGTATCGCGGCCAGACGCGCTGACCGTTACTCCACAGGTGTGGACTGTATGTATGTATGTACATGTATGTATGCATGTATGTATGTATGTATGTATGTATGTATGTATGTATTTATTAACACTAGAATAGGATATTATACAATAATAATACTACAATAAATATTAGTAAAATTTACAATAATACAATAATTACAGCAATAAAAAATAAAATAAACGTAAATTTAATTCTAACTATAATTAAATGCAATAAACCTAGGACTATAAATAAAAACTATGCTATAATAACGCCTACAGAAGGCAAAAGTAAACCTAACTTATAAGTAGGCGACTTCTATCAAACCCAACTATTATCAACTTAAGTAATTGCATACCACCTTAATTAATTACATATCAACTTAATTAATTACATGACAAAACTTAGATAATTACACTGCATCTACAATTAAATTTTCAGTCTAATCATCTCAACCTTTCCTTAAATGTATTGATTTTGAGAGGACCACCCTGAAAGATTGCCGCAGGTAAGCTGTTCTATTCTACTATCGTGCGGTTAATAAAGGAAAATTTTGCCACGTCCGTTCTTTGTTTTCTGCATTTAAACTTCATAACATGATCAGCCCCGCCTAAGTCTGATGGTGTTACTAATCTAGCACTTATGTCGGTCCATACTTTGTGTCCCATTTGTGCCTTAACATTTTTAAAAAGAAGATCTGTAAATTTAAAACAATGCGTTTTCGCTTGACGGAGGACAATATTGCGCTCTTTGCTTAACTCGTCGTAAGTCGGGAACCAGTAAAGATTTTGAATAGCAACAACTTTTAAAATTAATTTACATTCTTTCTCAACATCTCTCTCGATTTGACCCCGAATTTTTTTCTATGCTTTCTTTAGATATTGATCTATGAGCCAAATAAAATTATAGCGCGATTAACTATCATAGAAGGTACGACATGATAAATTTTTAAAAGAGCGAGTAATGCAATTCTCGTCTGCTAGTTGCAAATGACAACGAAAGAATCAAAACTGTCGGACGATTATGCTGTCTTACTGGTTGTAACGTGACATAAATTAACCCAAATGAAAGGGAAACTGGAAGTAGTAACAAACATCTATCAGAAAGCATCTCTTTCTAGCAACAAATCTCAGACGATTTCTTCTGGTTGGATCCCTGATCCACCAGTATTAATAGCAGTCTTACGGTAAGATTCAGACTTGTTTAGCATGACTATTACACTTTTACTACGTCACATTACTTTTGACCAATAAAACGGTACGAAAGGAAGTCTTTCCACCATTCATGGCTGCTTATCGCACAATTTTATCGCTTCCCTAGCATTTGTTTAATTTTATCGCGTCCCTAGCATTTGTTTATTTTTATCACTACCCTTCTTTGTTTGCCAACATTTCAAACTGCACTGGTCTGGACGTCAAAAAACAGAAAATTACAAACCACTCCAGTCGATGCACAGTACTTTCAAATATGACTCGCATTGGCATTCAAGAACATGAATTAATAAATAACACTGGCCATATATGAAGAGCACCATTCGGAAATCCTGAATACGTTGAGGAATACACCATGTACATCAACGAGTTCACTTCTTTTACGCACACGTCCAATATAACATCAATTGAACCACCAACCACTAAAACATTCAAATTTGAAAATTGTACTTCCAATAATTGATTCTTTTAAAATTATTCATGTTTATTTTTTATTTCATCATCGTTAATTAAAACGTTTCTTTTTTATTTCATCATCCCTAATTAAAACTTTTGTAACACTTGTTTATATTAGTTAGGTTATGTTTGTTATAGCTTCTCCTATATGACATTATGGATAGTCACGTATCAGAGATTGTTTAATACTAAGATTTATTGAAAATCATCTGTCAAATAACGTTGATTACTGGGATCCGGATGATTGAAGTGGAATGCAAATGTTTTAATAAAAATGAAACTGAATCAACAAAGCCTTCTTGACTAGTAATCGTCCACAGAAGATTCGTCCACAGACTTGCCATCACGTAATGTTGAGATGGTACAATAATATATTTGAAGACAGTTGTATTTTCGTAAGCCAATTAATATTTTATTGTATTGGAGTACTTCGTTACTTCTAATCTTTATATACTTTCTTTTAATCGTGTAATAGTCAATTAAATCCCACTAGAGTTTCGATTTTCTCTAGATAAATCAAAACCTCTAGTGAGATTACTGTTGAAAAAATACGATCGAAGGTTCATATTTTACCGGCGATGTTCATAATGTGCATTTCTTTTCGGAACCTGAAGATTTCTTACTCCGCAGTATAATATTCCTTGCCTTCTCCGTCCTCGTTTGTTATTCAGAACAAGATGGTACTCTCTTCGTCTAGGTCTTCAAGTTCTGTTTCAATTAATTCCTTCCTTCGCCCCAGCCTCGACTTCTTTTCATCGGGTCCTCTTGTTATCCCCAGCAATCCTGTACTGTCTTCTCCTCCTCTTGTGTTCGTTATCTCTTCTGTAAAGCTCTGCATCTTTTGCTTGATTCACTCTTTTCTTTGCGAGTCTGGGCATATCTTAAGAAATACCCTTTCTTTCTTTTTTATCCCTCATAATCTCAAATGAGGTGCTTCACCCCTAAGTCAAGTCTCCCCGTATTAATATCTCCGAGGCCGAGTCCTTTCAGACACTCTGCAACTTGTTACGTTACTGGAGGCACTCGTGGAATCTAAGTATTCGACTAGCCTGGTTATTCTTATTGCAGAGGTATATAAAGTATTCATTAGTCTTAAAGCTGGTTCACAATAAGACGGGAACGTAAACGAGAACGAGAACGGAAATATTGTTAAAATAAATGCATGTTTGTTTTCAAATGTACAACACGATGCACATGTTTAAGACACACAAAAATTTGACAACTTATTTAGGTTGTCATATAGAACCTCACCTATTTTAATGCAAAGATTCGTGATTCTCTTGATTGCCTTCGATTTAAAGAAAATGTCTGCGGTACTTCCTGAGCTCGCTCATCAATGTAGACTATGTACAGTATGTATGTATGTATGTATGTATGTATGTATGTATGTATGTATGTATGTATGTATGTATGTATGTATGTATGTATGTATGTATGTATGTATGTATGTATGTATGTATGTACAGTATGTATGTATGTACGTACAGTATGTATGTATGTGTATATGTATGTATGTACAGTATGTATGTATGTGTATATGTATGTAGGTACGTATGCATTGTGCATGTATGTATGTATGTACGTACATATGCATTGTGCATTTGTGTACGTACGTATGTACAGTATGTATGTATATGTATGTAGGTACGTATGCATTGTGCATGTATGTATGTATGTACGTACATATGCATTGTGCATGTATGTATGTATGTATGTATGTATGTATGTATGTATGTATATGTATGTATGTATGTATGTATGTATGTATGTATGTATGTATGTATGTATAACCTCTTGTCATTATGAACGTACAAAGTTTTTTGTGCCAACTGCTTCCTGGTATAACAGGCCGAGTCTCGTGCCAGGCTTCTTTAATAGTAGTCTATCTGCGCCTGGTTAACATGGTCCTTGGGCGGACGGGTCGTTCTCCACATGTATAACAATTTTTTTGTTGCCGAACAATTAAAAATCCCGGCTGAGTACGTGAAAGTAGGCCTCTCCACACTGGAGAGGTCATCAGCGTCATCGTCATGCAAGTCTTTTCCTTTCTACGCCGCAGGAAGTATCTTCCCCCTCGCCGCAAGTATGTGCAGTCCGCAAGGGACAAAAGAAGTGCACTTGGAGTGGCTGCACTTCAGCCAAATACGCTTACAGAAAACAAGATCCCCTCTTATGCACTGCACGGCGCAATATGGGCTTCAAAAGCAAAATTCAGTTATCTGCGTCATAGGATCATCTGCCTCTATCCGCTGCTATCCGAAAAACAAGACTAATAACAACTACTAATGGAAAATATACTTCGAAATACACGACGATTCCTCGGTGAAGAAAATTGCCTATAATTTATTTTTGTAATCAGCTATTTAACAATGCTGTATCAATTCGGTTATTTAGTGTCCATAGGGTTGTGATTCCGAGATGGTATTTGACGAGATGAGGTCGAGGATTCGTCAAAGATTACCGGATAGTTGTCTTACGGTTTGGGAAAATCTCGGAAAAACCAACCATGCGAGCAGGAATCCAACTCACGTCTGAGTGTAACTCCAGATCAGTAGGCAAGCGCCTCAACCGACTGAGCTAAGCCGGTGGCTGTGTCTATTATTAACGGACGATAATTTTTGCAGTAGTATCAGTAGTAGTAGTAGTAGTAGCAATAACAGTAGTAGTATCAGTATCAATAGCAGTAATAATAGTACCAGTATCAGCAGTAGCAATACTAGTATCAGTAGCAGTAGCAGGAGTAGCAATAGTAGCAGCAGTATCAGTAGTAGTAGTAGTAGTAGTAGTGGTAGCAATTAACAATGGTAGTATCAGTATCAATAGTAGTAATAATAGTAGCAGTATCAGTAGTGGTAATACTAGTATCAGTAGCAGTAGTAGAAGTAGCAATAGCAGCAGTATCAGTAGTAGTAGCAATAACAGAAGTAGTAACACTATCAATAGCAGTAATAATAGTACTAGTATCAGTAGTAGTAATACTAGTATCAGTAGCAGTAGTAGGAGTAGCAATAGTAGCAGCAGTATTAGTAGTAGTAGTAGCAATAACAGTTATATCAGTACCCATAGCGGTAATAATAGTAGCAGTATCAGTAGTAGTAGTAGTAGCAATGACAGTATCAGTATCAATAGTAGTAATAATAGTATCAGTAGTAGTAATACTAGTATCAATAGCAGTAGTAGGAGTAGAAATAGTAGAAGCAGTATCAGTAGTAGTAATAGCAATAACAGTAGTAGTATCAGTACCAATAGCGGTAATAATAGTAGCAGTATCAGTAGTAGTAGCAATGACAGTATCAGTATCAATAGTAGTAATAATAGTACCAGTATCAGTAGTAGTAATACTAGTATCAGTAGCAGTAGTATTAGTAGCAATAAAATAGTAGCAATAGCGGTAGCTGTATCAGTATAGTAGTAGTATTAGTAGCAATCAATCAATAGTAGTAATCAGTACCAATAGCGGTAATAATAGTAGCAGTATCAGTAGTAGTAGTAGCAATGACAGTATCAGTATCAATAGTAGTAATAATAGTACCAGTATCAGTAGTAGTAATACTAGTATCAGTAGCAGTAGTAGTAGAAATAGTAGAAGCAGTATCAGTAGTAGTAGTAGTAGCAATAACAGTAGTAGTATCAGTACCAATAGCGGTAATAGTAGCAGTATCAGTAGTAGTAGTAGCAATGACAGTATCAGTATCAATAGTAGTAATAATAGTACCAGTATCAGTAGTAGTAATACTAGTATCAGTAGCAGTAGTAGGAGTAGAAATAGTAGCAGCAGCAGTATCAGTAGTAGTAGTAGTAGTAGTAGTAGTAGTAGTAGCAACAGTAGTAGTATCAGTACCAATAGCGGTAATAATAGTAGCAGTGTCAGTAGTAGTAGTAGCAATGACAGTATCAGTATCAATAGTAGTAATAATAGTACCAGTATAAGTAGTAGTAATACTAGTATCAGTAGCAGTAGTAGGAGTAGAAATAGTAGCAGCAGTATCAGTAGTAGTAGTAGTAGTAGCAATAACAGTAGTAGTATCAGTAGCAATAGCGGTAATAATAGTAGCAGTATCAGTAGTAGTAGTAGCAATAACAGTATCAGTATCAATAGTAGTAATAGTAGTACTATCAGTGGAATAAAAGCTTCTCCTATAACATTTAGTTTTTCTGACATGGGCCCCTTTTCCACTGAGCCCCTCAATTGAGGCGCCTGCGTACTGATCCAGATTATGAAGTAGTTAACGAGAAGACTTCGTATTGTTAAATTGAAATGCGGAGTGTATAAAGATGGAAATTAAAATAAATATAAAACTTTTATTTCAAATTCCAAACATTCTTTTCATCGAAACCACGCTCCAACCAAATGAGTCCAGGGTCCAGCGCCGTAAGTTATCCAGCATTTGCTCTTAATGGTTGAGAGAAAACCCGGAATAAAGCTCAATCAGGATTTGAATCCGGGCCCGGTGATTTCACAGTCAGACGTGCTAACTTTTACTCCACAGTGGTGGACTAATTTTCTGTTACTATTATATATCCATTTATTGTAGTTATAAGCACTATATTTGGATTACGTCCGCCTTTAACTCGAAATGCATTTCAATGCTATTTTTAGAGAACATTGATTTCCTCGGAACAAAACTTGCTTCAGGTCAGAAGAGGAGACAACGAGGTCTCGCTGTAGTAACCTCTTGCCCCCTCTTACCTCCTGCAACGGATGTGATGACATTCTGTCCACTTCTTGCTATTTGTGACCTCCTCACTACAAGCTGACCCCTTGGAGTGTGTGCTCCTTCACCAGCTTATTACTTACTTTAAGGGCCATGAATACGGAAGGTAATGGCTTCTGCAGAGTTCTACAACTCTTTTCTACAATACACAGTCCCTCGAGAAAAAATCTTTTATATGCAGTAATCGAGAGGCCCGGTGGAAAAGGGACCCATGTTACATTCCTGTTGATTTCTAGTTTCTTCGATAATTCGACAGATTTTTCCATCTAGGAACTCATTTGTGAACTTCCAGTCTTGTGGTATGTGTTTACCGGACATGGTACGCATTTATAAATGCCTCTTCTTCACTTGAAGAAAGAGAATCTCAGTGGAATAAAAGCTTCTCCTATAAAATTTAGTTTTTCTGGCATGCGCCCCTTTTCCACTGAGCTCCTCAATTGTCTCTTTTTCAGAACACTCACAAAACTCGACATAAAATTTTAGATTAAAATTATTTTTCTAGTTACCAGAAATTTCAATCGCAAGTTCTTGCAGTAAAGGGGAGTGAGTTTGATTCCCGACATATATTAAGAAAAATATTTTTTTTACTAATTATTTTTGATGAATCTGTTTTTTTAGTTGGTTATTTAACGACGCTGTATCAACTAGGAGGTAATTTAGCGTCGATGAGATTGGTGATAGCGAGATGAGGCCCAGGATTCGCCATAGATTACCTGGCATTCACCTTGCGGTTGGAGAAAACCTCGGAAAAAACCCATCCAGGCCGGTGGCTGATGAATCTGTTATATAAACAACTTTTCTGTGTTAATTGAAAATATAATGGTAATTTAACTTAATGGCTAGTTTAAGGGGAGAGGATGGTATTTTTTGGGTGAAAAATGAGTAAATTAAAAAAAAAAATCTTTAAAATACTCTGTGATATGTGTGAAATCCATAGCATAACATTTTGT
The DNA here is from genome assembly GCA_025594305.2 of Periplaneta americana. Classification (NCBI taxonomy): domain Eukaryota; kingdom Metazoa; phylum Arthropoda; class Insecta; order Blattodea; family Blattidae; genus Periplaneta; species Periplaneta americana. The sequence continues at coordinate 191,117,955 of JAJSOF020000001.1, read as the reverse complement.
GGGTATCTGTGCCCTTATCGGATGTTGAGACGTCATTTTTAAACTTCCTGCGCTATGGATTTTTAAATCACTCGCCCACTTTTATTGTTGCTTCCAGTAAATTAAATTTTCAAAAAAAAAAAAAAAAATCTTTATAACACTCTTTGATATGTGTGGAATGCTTTGCATAACATTTTGTGGATATTTGTGCCCTTATCGGATGTTGAGACGTCATCTTTAAACTTTCTGCGCTATGGATTTTTAAATCACACGCCCGCTTTTATCGGTTTCCAGTAACTTCATTTTTTTGCTACATTGCCAGACAAAAATGGATATAATTTCTGAGCTATTAAAGATACATGCATTAAATTTTGAACACACATTCTTTAGACTATTAGGAAATTTTTCTCTGCAACAGAATTTTGTTAATTGATTTCATTTAAAAAATACGTCCGTTTGTTTGCGAGAAAGAAAATCAGAAAATTGTTATTAAATTTTAATTGTTTATTTTACAAACGTAGGGACTAATATCAAAATTCTGTTACAGACAGTTTGTAGAACATGCTTTTGCAAGTACATTGCAAAAACTGTTTGAATATATCTTTAAAAACGGTTTAGATATATCGGTTTTAGTACAATCCTGCATTGGGTATTTTTTTTTCAGATTGGGCTCCCAAATAATTTTTTTTTTCAAAATATTTTTGTTTGGTTTTAAAAATACCATTATCTCCCCTTAAGAGATAAGTGAAATGCTTTGTGTGGAGTGTGGCAATGTATGGGGCAGAAACATAGACATTACAACGAAGTGAAGAGAAGCAACTAGAAGCATTTGAAATGTGAATATGGAGAAGAATGAAGCGTGTGAAATGAACAGACAGAATAAGAAATGGACCTGTGTTGGAAAGAGTGATACTGAAACTGATCACGAAGAGAAAAAAGAATTGGCTGGGTCACTGGCTGAGAAGAAACTGCCTAATGAAGGATGCGCTGAAAGAAATGGTGAACGGAAGAAAAGTTTGACGCAGAAGAACATATTCATATAATGTCAAAGAAGTCTTCATATTGATCCATGCGATTTAAAATTCCCTCACAAAACGCCAATCAGTTGACAACATCGCCACAGTCTACTATATACAGTCGCGAAGCTTGAGCTGATTTTTGGCAACGTGATAAAGCGCTCCAAGCGGTTAGCAACTAGAAACAATATACTGTCCACGGTCGACTTTGGACTGTGTCGTATTTCCATCGAGTGCTAGCTCGTTGGGTATTTCACATTGATGCTTGTGAAATGTTCGTTATTGGTTGTTATGAAAATGTTAATGGCTAAAATACAATAATTGGAATAATAATATTTTACTAGAGACGTAGAAAAATTAAGTTTATTTTAATGAAATTTATTTATCACGTTTTATTTTCAATTCCGGTGGGATTATTATTGCTTAGGCCTACTTTTTTTTTTCAAAGGATATGTTTTTAATTATAGCTGTTAATTTTGTTGTTATTTTTATTTGTTACTTTACTAGAGACGTAGAAAAAGTCTGTTACAATAAAATTTATTGATCACGTTTTATTTCCAATTCTGGTGTGATTATTATTGCTTACCCTCATCCCACTTTGTTAACTACGTAAGCCTACACTACAAGTACCGGTACACGTAAGTTACTCCATTAATTCATATTTCCATTATTATTGTTGTAAAGGGAAATGCAAATTAATATTTATTGGTTTCATAGTCAATTATCGCTATAATCTTGAATGAGTGAAGCGATTATAGTAAATTTCAGTTCGTTTTGCACAAACAAAAATAATATTTTAACCTATTTCTTGCAAGTATCTTCGAGTTTATGGTGGAATTTAATACACTTCATTAAAATAATAAATTAACTTCATGCATTTAATATTTAAATAATCGAAGGAAGGTGTTAATTTTTCCAAAAGAACATAACGAAAGTGTAACATATTTTGTCGTTTACTAGGAGAGAGATCTGCGATGATGAGGCGATAGTTGCGATCCTAATGGTAGGCAACTACCCATGTTTGCATTTTTACTACATATTGAGCTTCGCGACTGTATATAGTAGACTGTGATATCGCGATGTTTTAATTGATGTAGTACCTGAATTTTGTACGGATGAAAGTTTAAGTCGCATAAGCAGATGGATTGGGATCATGGCGCCATAAATAAAAATATAAAATTCACGCCTAGCAGCTTTAAAAGTGTCTTGTAAAACTTTTTATCACAAGAGCACGTTATACACCGCTCCACCTTTCCATGATGACTAAATGTTATTGTATTAGCACCAGACTGTGTGTGCAGTTTATGAAAAACTATTTATGGATCTAGGAGATGTAACATTTACAGATTTGAGTTATACCTTATTTTATTTCAAGGAGTGCAGTTCGGTGGCTCCTTTGAACACCCACTTACAGATTTATGATTTTCTACACAACAGCTCTAACAATTCCATCCTGTCCCCTAATCCCAACATTGCACAGTTGTCACAATCCTGATGACCTTCGAAATTATGCAGTAAAACTGACGGGATTCTTGAATTGAAACGATGCGGCAACTCTGCCTCCACGTGGTTTGACGGGCACCTGTCAATTCTTCTGAACGAGGGTTGTGATTGGTTACTAACAAGAGAAGACAAGATTTCCGTCATAGTAAGGAAGACATTTATTTATGACAACCAATTAGTAGGGGGCAGTAGAAGGTCTGTCGGCAAAGTCCTTTCTATGAAACTGCACTCCATGAAAAAAAATAAAGTATACCGTATTGAGTTATGGTTTAAAATTATTGGGTCTTATATTCGGGCTATTCCATATGAAATCGATCAGTAAAAAACCTCGCATTTTTTATACTCTAATTTTTTCCCTACTTACACAAGGTGCTGAGGAGAGTGCATTTTCAAAAATATACTATAGAAAATCAAACGGTTTTCGTATTGTTGAGCGACAAATTTAGCGTATTTTAGAAAAAACAAGCCTCTTTCAGCGCTCAGAACTCTGGAACCATTTACTGCATAACATTGAACGGGAGCTCATTTTGAAGCTGACATTTGGTAGGTTATGATAAGAAGTAATTCTTATTTTTATTGTGTACAGAGAGACAGATAATCAGATTTCACTTACTTTTAGGCTTTTCGCTCATTTGTACAAATGTAAAACATATTGAGAAAAAACCTTGCATTATTAAGAGGGATTCGGCATTGTTTGCTTAGTGGTACGGTAATAAGTTTCGAGGGTATTAAATAGATTATTTTCACACGCCTAGACTTGAACGCCGCAGTACCGCACGCACTGGCCGAGAGCTGAAGATAAGCGAGCGTTGGGCGTCATTTTACTCCTGTGTTTATGAAAACCTGTGATAAAGCTAGCCCAGCTATGCGCTACTAGACGAAATATCACATGTTTGTCTCCTGGCCTTGCTTGTCTCGGCTAGCTCCCGTCTCACAGTCAGCTGGTTAGTTCACGCGCGTACTATTTATTTTCTTTATTTGATAGTTTCAATACTTTCTTATCAACATACCATCAGTAAAAAATATGTGTGTTTATTTGTATTTTCAATGCGGAATCTATCTATATATTTTTAAAATATTTTTTCCTAGGCAAAGACGTCTTAATGAGGAATAATCTAAATTTCTCCATTTCCATAAAAAGTAATAAAATCTGTTTATATGTCAATATAAACTTTAATTTCTCAGCATCAAAATAAAGCATGATTTTGATCATTGGGTGAAAGGGTTTCGAAGCTACAACAGTTTGAAGTTACAAATTTTACGAAAATACGATAAATGTAAATATTTTTAATTTTACACTATGAAGTTCTGATGCCTCAAACTTTGCACAAACCATTGTATCACAGTTCTCTACGTACAAAAAAAGTTTCATTGTATTTAGAAATAGTAAGGTCAATATTCTCTATATTTCGGTCGATTTGAGATGGAATAGCTCATTCACATCATAAGAATTAATAAAACTTGTGTTATATATTACAGTACTATACTATTCATTTAAAGAGGAGTAACCCTTTATTGATGTGTAATTCAAGACGATTTTACTTCTAACAGACATATGTCTTCTGAATGCCAATAATTTTTGTGTTCTTGCTGGACACAAATATTTTTCAAGAGCCCTTCTACAGTATTGTGAAGTATATAGAAGGGGATGTCGACAATAAAGATCTCCGTTGTCATGTGGATAAGAAAAGAGAACAAACCCCAGGCTTTGGAAGATAATGTAATCAAAAGTCCAGCTATGAGTCTACGCAGACATAACTTAGAGATTTCAGGCACTACATAAAAAAAATCTGTGGGGACTTCAGTGAAGAAGCCTTCTAGACCCTAGGGGCCTCCTTAGGCCCATTAGGGACAAACGGACGTTCTGTTAAGTTTTCTTCCCCCCTTTCCTCTTTGCCTCACTTTTTTCCACCCTTTCTTCGCTTTTCTTTTATGAAGTCAACCGGCAAATCTGCAATAGTGGACGCTAGGTCGAACAACCGCCTGGGTAGATAGACAAGGGGGAGCGGAAGAAGAGAAAAGTTAAAGAAAATAAGGATGATACGTGACATGACTTTGAAGAGGGTAGTGCTGCCAGTTCGAGAATGACCCCTCCGCCTAAGAGGGAGAAGGATCTCAGAGCTGCCCCGGAATCACTAAACCCTGCTTTAAACGTCCCAGCGGCTGAAGAAGAAATCGGAGAGGAAATGAGGAGCTTGGGGCGTAATTGGCAAGATATCTGAAAGGCAGATATTTCTCTACGCCTTGGGTAAACTTGGAAGTGTACGCCAAAGAAGAGATGATTCAGTTTCAATTTACATTCAAAATTAACCACCTATCAAAGTTTAAGCTTCCTGAACACTTACATTTCATAAACTATCCCACTTTATATGGAAGCAATGAAAAATTGAGGAGTTAGCTGCAACAAGGGCGTAACTCAAGATAATCAACAAAAACTATCTGTACCCTGCATCTCTTGCTGGGATATGACACTATTCATATTGTAACTTTATTCCAACTCAACAATGTAACTTTTATTCCAAAGCAACAATAATTACTCACTTTCTATACAATTTAACTCTACTCCCGTCAACAATGGGATTTCCAGTCCACACAGTAACACAGTATTCGTTATTGCACTCCACAGACGACAATGACAATTTACTTGGATTATTGGGAACAACAATGAGCTGTTAATTTTAACTAATGTTCACAAAGCACTATTTACAAATCAGAACTGTCAGTTGTCAGTTCACAGTTCGTTTGCCTTGGCTACTTCTTCTAGCCCAGTCACTCAAGTTCACCGTATCTCGAACCAAAGACCTTCAGAGACAGTCCACTGAATCTCGAACTCAGGTCCCCCAACTACGGTCCACTGCACTCAAACTCAGGACTTCCGGCCCCACAGTTACGGATACAACTCAAGTCGAACTTCGGTCTCCAAGCTGGCTTCACTGTTACACAAGACTGGCTGGCTTGCTGTTCACCGACTATAACAACATTGCAACTAACTAAACTGCTGCTCAAGTTCACTCGCGTGTCGTATTTATAACTAAACCATAGTTACGAGAAATTTGTACAATGCTAGAAATTTCTACGGGTGTCCAGAGATAGCACTCTCGAATTATCTGGATATCTCCCCTCTCTGCCGCGGTCGCTCTCTCTCCTCTCCTCTCCTCTCCACGCCACAGCACATGCCACAGGAAGTAGATGCGCGCGCACTTGCGCCGAACCACGGCCGACCTTGTAATCCTTCTGCCGGTCGTGAGATCGTATCCCAGCTCTGTCACAATATACTGGGTGTTCATTTCAAAGTGTGTCATGATGTCACTGTTGTTGGGTCACCGATTTGAAGCGAGTTTCAGCTTATATGTTAGAGAAGTTGCCTATTATTTAAGGCGTTCTTCAATCTGAACTTAAGAACGTGTACGGTATAACTTGAACGTCGTAGCAACAGATGGCGGTCTGTACGGTCTGTGTGCTACCATAACCTCTTTCGAACTGTGTTTTGCGCCGGCAAGTCGTACGCAGGGTATTTGTTATCATCGGTTGCGTACGGTAGCATTCCACAACACAAATCAAATGCTCCGTGTCCATGTTGACCGTCAGTTAATGTCAACAAATACGTAAGTAATCGTCTTAACCCTCTCCCCATATCCCGACAGTACGTATTTCCAAACAGTTCACATTCCTGCCACTACCGGCGTTACCGTACGTATCGGTACGTACTCTTCAGAATGAACGCCGTACTTGCTAGGCAACTTCTCTGCCTCTTAGGTTATACACCTCTGCGGACGTGTAGGAAGATTGAATTCTCTAGACTCATCGGCTAGCCACATGACGGCATACAGAGAGCCATGACACATTTTGAACTGAACACCCAGTATATTGTAGGATAATACCACAGTACACTAAGACAGTGAAGCTTGAGGTGTTTTTGCAAATCTCGCGATAAAGCGCTCCAAGCGGTTAGCAACTAGAAACAATAGACTGTCCACGGTCGACTTTGGATTTAGAGTGGACTGAGTCGTATTTCCATCAAGGTCGTAGCGTTTTTCGCATTGATGCTCGTGAAGAAAAATCCTAACATCTATTTCTTATTTTACTTCTAGATGCAAAAAGTGGTTAATAAACAGCAGGAGGGAAGATCTAAAGACAAAGAATGAAGCATATCTTTATAATAATATAAAGTTTTGCTCTCTTAATTTCGAAAACACACAATTTATGAATGAAAACAAAAATAAATTAATCTGGAATGCAGTTCCAACTTTATTTGATGTTTCAAATAAACCTGTTCTGTTATTACCTGCAGCTGAGAAACAAAAGCTTTGCACTAATTCTACGTCTGTATCAGCTGATTCCTTGAATAATTGTACATTTTCAGACAACTTATGCCTACTTTTTTTGAAAGGATATGTTTTTAATTATAGCTGTTAATTTTGTTGTTATTTTTATTTGTTACTTTACTAGAGACGTAGAAAACGTGAGTCTGTTACAATAAAATTTGTTGATCACGTTTTATTTCCAATTCTGGTGTGATTATTATTGCTTAACTTCATCCCACTTTGTTAACTACTACAAGTACCGGTACACGTAAGTTACTCCCATTAATTCATATTTCCATTATTATTGTTATTATATTATTGTTGTAAAGGGAAATGCAAATTAATATTTATTGGTTTCATAGTTAATTATCGCTATAATCTTGAATGAGTGAAGCGATTATAGTAAATTTCAGTTCGTTTTTCACAAACAAAAATAATATTAACCTATTTCTTGCAGGTATCTTCGAGTTTATGGTGGAATTTAATATACTTCATTAAAATAATAAATGAACTTTATCCATTTAAAATTTCAATAATGGAAGGAAGGTGCTAATTTTTCCAAAAGAACACGACAACGAAAGTGTAACATATTTTGTCATCTGCTAGGAGAGATCTGTGATGATGAGGCGATAGTAGCGATCCTAGTGGTGGGCAACTACCCATGTTTGCATTTTTACTACATATTGAGCTTCGCGACTGTATATAGTAGACTGTGATTATACGTTCTCTGGTGATTACAATGAGTTCCATGGTTAATGTTTAAACATTGTACGAGAACGAAGTATTCAATGTTTTTAAATTACGTCTTTCTTCCATAAAAGAGGGTTGAAAATACTGCAATACTGTTAACTTTTCTATATTTCTAATATATCTGTAGGAATGGCTAGATACAGATCTATATATAAATCCCACAAGGGTAGCTGCCCTTCTGTAAGGGTTGCCAAAAGACACAGCATACTAAACAAATAAAATAAAAATAAACATTTGCGTTATCACTATTTACGATGTTTATTTTCAAATGGAAGCTACCCTTGGGAAAGTACTTTTATTCAATCAACAATTATTAGTAATCAAATAGAATATAAGGAAATTTAGATATACAGGTGATTACGTAAAATCTGAACAGAATATTTCATTACGTCTATAGCAATAATTTTAAAAATATTTAAAGGAATTCCAAAAGACTTAAAACATTCAACTGAGAATTTTGGAATTGTTCCCCTTGCTTCGAACAATAGGTCAAATACTTCAATCTGTCCTTGTATATGATAATAATCCCTCAAGTATTGAATTGTAGGGTCATAGATGGTCTTCTTTTCTTCATGTACTGCTATGGGTTGTTCAACTGCAGTTTCAAAGCGCACGGTGGGATCGATGATAATTGCTCTGTCATTTCTTCTATCAATGGCAATGATGTCAACTCGCCGAGAACTTCCATCTTTTGCAAGACAGTGGACTTCTTGGTGAACCTCGTAGAAGGAAGACTTTTAGCAATAAGTTCTCGTACAATAATGAAGATAATTACAATGTACGTTCTACAATATATATATATATATATATATATATATATATATATATATATATATATATATATATATATGTGTTTGTTTATTAAATTATTATCACAACATTAAAAATAATTAATCCCACTTATTTCACGTTATCATTTTAACTAAAAGTATCTAGAATATAGGCTACAAACACTATACCACTTTAATGCCCAATTGTATAAAACTCCGTGACTAAAGATCAACTTTGATCGAAGATCGAAAAGTGAACCGAGTTCAGACACTTTTTCTATTGTATAAAACTTTTCTGCGATCAAATTATCTTGGTTTAAATGCAATCTAAGTTCACGTGAAAAGGATTTGGCAACATCGCATAAACAGGTGAAATACGTGATGTGCGGACCATGTTATACAGGTTTGTTCAGTGTTGCCAATCTAGCGACTTTAACTCTTTTTCAATAACAATTTCTTTCAACTTTTATATTGCTTAAATAGGGATTTAGTGACCTTTTTAGCACCCCATAGTGACAAAATTTAATCTTTCTTTGTTGATAATGAGAAATCTAGCGACTTTACAACTACTTTTTGGCGACTTTCCGTATTACACTCTGTTGGAGACACTGGCTATTTTGTAAATAATGGCGGACAATAAGAAGAAGGTTGACTGTTCTCCAAGTTGTTACCATGTTATGGTGTTTGATACTGCTAAACATAATACAGCTTTATAAAACGACAATTTTCGTTTAGTAATACAGTTAATTGAACATTTATGAATGTACCTATCATATCCATTAATAATTAATGGTTGTTATAAACATAATATAATTATAGGTTATGTTATTTGATACTGCTGAATACGATAGAGCCTTATAAAATATAAGAATGTTTGTGTATTAAGGCAAGAAATTGAAAGAAATGTATATAAATATACCTAACATATCTATTAATATTAATAATAATGGATATTTTATTTGCACAATCTGTTACTCGTATATTTCAAACAGAAAAGAAATAACTGAACTTGGATCATCTAACTTAATCGCAGAAATTTCTTCAGTTAAAGTTGACTTTAGTTTGAGACAAATTAATCTCAGATAAAACTTTATATAACACAAAATTCCAAGTTCAGCTGAAACAAGGATCAATTTAACCTCTGATCTAAGATTAAATGCTTTATACAATTGGGCCTAAGTGATCTAATAACCTAACATAAACAACATCTAGAATCTTGTGAGGACTATTGCAGCATTTGCTTCTCATATCTGTCATTACAGTATCTCCTAGTTTCACTATATTTTGTACAGTTATCACTCGTTTCTTAGATATTTTAAACAATGACAGAATATAGGACTTGCATAAAAATTCTTCCAGTCATGACGCTGTATACCCAAGAACATTCTCGGTGCTGTAGTTTTGCAGTTGTTTGACGTTGCGTAATGGTCGTCCTGTCCAAATATCCCGTAAGAAATGTATCCTGTTGGTTTTTGATTCCAGTTTCCCAAAATCCTCGATGGAAATGGCTTGTTCCTCTGTAGACATCTCATATTTGTTCTGTGAGCAACTGACTTAAATAGATGTAGATTCATTTTCCGGGCTGAGAGGCCGTGGTCTATTAGTTGGTTTTATACCAGACGTTTCGTCTGCAACTGCGGCAGACATCTTCAGTGGAGTGGTATCCGAGGTCGCAAGACTCTTCTCGGCGTACCTGAGACAACTGATCCTGTGTCTCGAAAATCGAAAAATCGAAGGAGAATTGGGAGGAAAATTTAAAAGGTACGCAAAACGCGTCCTTGCAAGGGGTTGGGGGCTGTACAAAACTAAATATGTGAGCTCCAAGCCTGTTGGCCACTAGTCTCACTCCGGGTTACGCTGCTCCCCTGAAGGAGCTCTAGAAAATTTTGAAGGGGAAGCCGAAATTGGACGTAACCTCTTAGGTACCACATACGCGGGGGGGGACTGACTTTGATCAATTGATCACGGAACGGGGCGAGGAGGAGTTGGCTGGTGTTTGCCTTTAGAATAGCAAGACGCCGTCATCTGTTATTCGATGACAAAGCACGTGAAGGCCGTCGGAAGAACCGCCGTGAAATCTAATCTGCAATTTGAGAGTTCCCTGTCCTTTCAATTTGCGACTTATTGAGTTACCTCGTATATTTAATAGACTATTTATATTATCCGAACTAGGGCATACATCGTTTATAATAAGAGTGGAATATATATGGGGAAGGGCATATAGGTCCGTGGCCCATTTCTTATAGGGCTCATCCCGACATTTGTCTTACGCCTGAGGAAAACCACGGAATACCTTAGGCGAGATGAGTTGTCTCATGTATAAGAGACTAGCCAATTTGGCTATTATGTAGGAGGTGATTGCTGTCATGAGCCTTGTTGAATCGTCTCAATTTTGAGACAAGCCATTTGGCTATATGATGGCTCAATTACGAAGAGGGGGAGAGATGTAATTAGTTGATTAATTTAAAGTAATTAGGGAGATTAATGGGGATATGAGTGCAGGTCCGTGGCCCATTTCTTTTAGGGCTCATCCCGACATTTGTCTTAGCGCCTTAGGAAAACCACGGAAAAACCTTAGGCAGGATGAGTTGTCTCAATATCAGAGACTAGCCAGTTGGCTCTTAGGTTGAATGACTCTATGAATCGATGGCGCGCCCGCTGATCGAAAAAATCGAAAAATCGATGGAAAATTGGGAGGAAAATTTAAAAGGTACGCAAAACGCGTCCTTGCAAGGGGTCGGGGGCTGTACAAAACTAAATATGTGAGCTCCAAGCCTGTTGGCCACTAGTCTCACTCCGGGTTACGCTGCTCCCCTGAGGGAGCTCTAGAAAATTTTGAAGGGGAAGCCGAAATTGGACGTAACCTCTTAGGTACCACATACGCGGGGGGGGACTGACTTTGATCAATTGATCACGGAACGGGGCGAGGAGGAGTTGGCTGGTGTTTGCCTTTAGAATAGCAAGACGCCGTCATCTGTTATTCGATGACAAAGCACGTGAAGGCCGTCGGAAGAAGCGCCGTGAAATCTAATCTGCAATTTGAGAGTTCCCTGTCCTTTCAATTTGCGACTTATTGAGTTACCTCGTATATTTAATAGACTATTTATATTATCCGAACTAGGGCATACATCGTTTATAATAAGAGTGGAATATATATGGGGAAGGGCATATAGGTCCGTGGCCCATTTCTTATAGGGCTCATCCCGACATTTGTCTTACTCCTGAGGAAAACCACGGAATACCTTAGGCGAGATGAGTTGTCTCATGTATAAGAGACTAGCCAATTTGGCTATTATGTAGGAGGTGATTGCTGTCATGAGCCTTGCTGAATCGTCTCAATTTTGAGACAAGCCATTTGGCTATATGATGGCTCAATTACGAAGAGGGGGAGAGATGTAATTAGTTGATTAATTTAAAGTAATTAGGGAGATTAATGGGGATATGAGTGCAGGTCCGTGGCCCATTTCTTTTAGGGCTCATCCCGACATTTGTCTTAGCGCCTTAGGAAAACCACGGAAAAACCTTAGGCAGGATGAGTTGTCTCAATATCAGAGACTAGCCAGTTGGCTCTTAGGTTGAATGACTCTATGTCTGGTTGTGCGAGCGTATTTATAGTGCGGCTCGCGGGCCGAGGCCTGTTGTCGCTGCGGTCCGCGCCGCTTTGTTCGCTGCTCCCGTTCTGGGTTCCGTCCTTTTGTTGTAGTGGCTTCTTATCTGTTCTGTTTAGGACCGGGTACCAACACTTGTTTAGCTTTACACCTTCTTCCTTGCGATCGGATACCACTCCACTGAAGATGTCTGCCGCAGTTGCAGACGAAACGTCTGGTATAAAACCAACTAATAGACCACGGCCTCTCAGCCCGGAAAATGAATCTACATCTATAGACTCCGGCCGTGAAAGCCTACACTGCAAAACTGACTTAAATGTTTTGCTGCTAACATGTCAGAAATATGGTCGTTCCTAAATGACTGACTGTTAGCCTGGACCTAACATTTTATAGCATTGCATGCGCCTATATTATTAGTATCTTATATTCATTCTCCACTGACAAAAATAAATAGTAGCAATGGACCTTCGGGTTCCTTAAAAGCCATTTGTAAGTAAGTATTTCTTTCACCATTTTTCCTGACCTACTTGTGTAAACTTTGCCGTAATTTCGTCGTCGCTAGGTAGATTATTCTTTCATAATTTGTTAAACCGTTTCCGTTTTCTACCTTTGCGTATGCAATTCATTTTCACTGATACTTTCAACATCAGAAAGGTTATATTCGCTTCCATTAGGCGAAAGGTAGGATAGAACAGAACATTCGTCAAACAACGCGAACACCCTTGCAGATACCTTCGCCGGTCCTCGAACCACAGTAGTGAGATGGAAGACGGAGGCAATGCAATAATATCTCTCTATTGAAATCTATTGGGAGTAGAGGCATAACATTGTGGTGGTTGGTAGAAACGCCGCCAAAGAACGCATATAGCCATTTTACGGATAAACGCCGTAATTTCAATTACGCCCTTCTTCCAGCTAACCCAGGCATGTCAAAAATCAGACACTGAAAGTGCAGTGTATGTGCGCGGAACGCCGGTCTGTGCAGATTGCGTCATTCACGTGTTGCTCTTTCCAGTTCTTAGAGGGAGGGATGTACAAGAATCTATTCTGCACTCTAGTATTCAATTAAATTGACATTTGGACATTATAAACATACTTAGCAGAAGGAAAAAAACACAATTATTGTCAGTGTCTATATTTGACAATAATTGTAACACAAGAAACAATAGACTTACTCAGTTACAATTCACAAATCAGTCGTTTGTAAAGAATCATTTATTTACATGATTTGTATACAGTATTTGAAGAAAATATAAATATTGCAGTAATTTCGAAACGACAAAAAACGAACACAATATTTCATTTTACGTAGTAGGTACTGATTATTTAAAAGTAATACTCTTTCATTGTTTTTCCGCCTTACAAATAGTTGCTTTCTTTCTTCCCTTACAACCTCAAGAGCCTCACATGTATTACTCACTATATTCTCATCACTTTTCAGCTTATCAAATAAAAGTTGTAAGTCGTCTAACCATTGATGGCTGTGTTAGTACAGACTCCAAAACAACATCATTGTCATGTTTGTCTTGCCGTGAGAGTACTAATTAAGAAATAAGAGCAGGCGAATATCATATTTTGAGAACTTTACTAATCTGATTTAAATTCTCACATCACTATTAGGTCCACATGATATGATGAAAGCCTTTCATTTTAAAATAATTACTATTGGCTGAGGAAAACATCATAACAGTTATGTTATATGATCCGTGATTTCTCTTCTTCGTTATATCTGTGGACTCCTCACTTTATTTTTCATAACGCATTCACAATCACAGCTCATTGAACACCTGTACTGATCTGTGTTACTGCTACTATAGGTACTGTACAGCCCTGTCGCGTTCCCCTCCAAGCCGATTCACTCCCTCCAGGTAGGGGAATAGGAACTGCACGTTGCACGCAGACCAGTGCACAATGTGCGCGACTGCACAATGTGAAGGGTTTTGACATGCCTGAGCTAACCCCTCAATTGCAAGTTTATTCCCTCTAGGAACTTAACTTTTCAATCACATTGGGTCATCTTCAGGTTAAAGCATTATACCTCTCAGTATAAAATTAATAGGTATTTATTTGAGACGAAAGGCAGAAAATACGAGGCATATTCTTTCCCAAGATAGAGAATTATTTCTGCTTTTCGTTTCAGATTTTTAAATGCCCTCCGGCTTACAGCAGGTAAATAGCTGCCGTACAGTCTCTTGTTAAGATAATTACAGCTTGCTTGTAAAAACATTTGTTACGCGTGGGAGAACAACTGAAGCAGGGCTTTAAATATTTAAAATAAAATGCGTAGGATCTATTGTTCGGTCTCTAAATACAGCAATAATATACGAAACTCTTAGCATTTATCACTCTTAAATGATGATGTTCGTAAATATAGAAATATTAGAAATCACTGCAATATACGTACAGTATAATTAATTTCGATGTGCTTTCGCAAAATAAACTTAAATTCGGCGTTATTCGCATTTAAAAAAATGTAACTTTTTTATTCTCATAATGCAAAATACATTACTAAATATAACTACACAGACTAGACGCATGTACTATCAAGGGAATGTTAAGGATCTTTGTGAATTTCAGAATAATTACAGTTTTCTATAGACACATGTTGTGCAGAGAAATTTGCAGAAAATTTTTCCATACTGCATGTGAATAATATAATGCAGGGTGAGTAAAAAGTATGGAACAATACTTGTAACTTTCTTATTTCTAATTTTATGAAGAAACTATTTGTACAAAAGTTGTAAGGTATCAAAGAAGGAATATTTTAAACATGTTTTCAAATACTATGTTTTTCATTTATAAAGGCTGTGCCAAGGAGCCCTTTTTTTTTAAATGGCACCGTGTAATTATTCCTCCATTTTTTAGTTATTCAGGTCTCAGTACGTACAAAATCACTTTCTTTTACCATTTATAAACTATTGTTTTTTTTAGAATTACCTCTTTTGTTGACAATGTATGTGTAGTCTACTGAATAAAGAAAATTTTTAATGCTTCAATACACTAATTTTAGGAGGCTTTGGATTAAACAACTGCAAACAAAAGCTAATAGAAACAAGTGAATAAAGCTAATAAAACAATGAATAACAATATTAGTATTATTTAAATTTATAATTTAAAAAATACACATTGTAGGATACGCACTATTGAAATTTAACTGCAATAGTAAAGCAATACATGGATTTTAGAGGGAAAATACTATTAAAATCAAAATTGGCATTGTTCTGTTGTATTATATGTTGATTTCAGTTTACAAGAGGTGCTCAAAATGGCCCCCATTTACTACAAAACAATGCATAAATCTGTCTTTGAAATTGTTTAATGTTTACCCATTGTTATTCAATTGTTTTTAGGGTAAACTAGGGTCTGTTGGACAGTCGGGCATGTTGGACACTCTGTACTTTAACGTGTTACCACGCCACTTGTGGGCACCACATTCTGCTAGAAGTCAATGACGGAAGTAGCCCCACTTGTGGTGCCCACAAGTGGCGTGGTAACACGTTAAAGTACAGAGTGTCCAACATGTCCGACTGTCCAACAAACCCTAGTTTACCCTATTAGCTTTATTCATTTCGACGTTGCTATTAATTAACTATTAAGGGGAGAATGTAGGTATGTTAGGTGAAAAATCTCAATATATCTAATAATATAATCTGAAAAATCGAAGGATGATTAAAAACATTCTTGTCTACTAGTGTGCAAAATTGCATCATTCTACCTTAAATACATTCAGAGAAAAGGGTACATAAAGTGCACCAATTTAACATGGAGGAGATACCGATACCTACTTTTCCCCTTAAGGGCGGCAGAAACTCTTTCCATTACGAATTATTGTCTAACTGAATATTCCATGTTTGGCACTCTTTATCCCTCTGCATCAGACTGTGATTATTTCAAACACCCTGTACTCCATTTACCCTCCATAAAGAAACAGTATCATGAAAAGCTTTTGCCTCTGTACGATAATGAGAATTAGAGGACGAGAGAAACTGTTCAGAGATTGAAAAACATCAAACACGGAGAAATGGGGAAGAAAAAAACTCCTAGAGCGGATTTTGAGAAATAGTCCCATCGCTCTTCTCTACGAAGAAAGCACTTGCGAGAAAATAACCTATCATAACAGACAATAGGGAGACTGAAGGAGGAGCGATAAATCACACAACGCATCTCTTTCGGACAATCGCTCTAAAGGCAAGATCATTTACATTATCATAAAAAATGAATAGCAGACAGAAAGTGGCTTTTCAAGGAGTGAGTGCCTGCATATGTATTACGTATTATTGCTTTTCTTAACTTCTCGGAAGAATGGCGAATACAGATATCCAATCGAGTAGAAGGAAGCAATCAAATGTTACGACTGGGGAACAAAAACACAAATAGCATCGGAATGCATGAAATAAAAGAGTTCAGATAATGTTTTCGACTTCTGAAATATGCCATTAGCGAAGTGCAGTTTTCTTTTAATAGTTACTATTATATAGGGACCTTTCCCGCATTATAAAATCTGATCCGTTTGGCAAAAGATGAAAAAAATGCTATACAAATTATATCAGGAGAGATGCTTAATCGATTTCAGTTTCAGTATGATGTTAATTACACCAGAGGAACTTCGTATCATTAATTTGCGAACGAAAGAAATTAAATTATAAATTTGTTAATTCATTAAGCAATTAATCGATATCCATTATTTTTTATTTATTTTTCATTGGTTTCTTTCTTTCATTCATTCTTCCTTAATTTCTTTCGTTCTTATTTCTTTATTCTTTCTCCATTTCTTCTTTGTTTCTTCCTTTCTTCATTTTTCCCTCTTTCTTTCTGTCATCAAGTCTTTCTTCTTTATTATTTTATTCCTTCCTTTCTTCGTTTATTTAATTCTTTCTTTACTTTATTTCTTTCTTTCTTCCTTCAATTCCTTCTTCTTTCTCCTTTTTTCTTCGTTTCTTCCTTTCTTCATTTTTCCCTCTTTCTTTCTGTCATCAAGTCTTTCTTCTTCATTATTTTATTCCTTCCCTTCCTTTATTTTTTTACTTCTTTCTTCCTTTCTTCACTTCTTTCTTTCTTTATTTCTTTTTCTTAATTTCTTTACTTCTTCATTTCTTTCATCATTTCTTTACTCATTTCTTCATTTTCGTTTATTTTTGCCTTCCGTCCTTCATTTCTTCACTTCTTTATTTCTTGCTTTCTTCAATTCTTTACTCCTTTCTTCATTTCTTTGTTTATTTCTGCCTTCCTTCCTTCATTTCTTCACTTCTTTATTTCTTTCTTTCTTCCTTCAATTCTTTACTCCTTTCTTCATTTCTTTGTTTATTTTTGCCTTCCTTCCTTCATTTCTTCACTTCTTTACTTCTTTCTTTCTTCAATTCTTTACTCCTTTCTTCATTTCTTTGTTTATTTCTGCCTTCCTTCTTCATTTCTTCACTACTTTCTTTCTTTCTTCAATTCTTTACTCCTTTCTTCATTTCTTTGTTTATTTCTGCCTTCCTTCCTTCATTTCTTCACTTCTTTATTTCTTTCTTTCTTTCTTCAATTCTTTACTCCTTTCTTCATTTCTTTGTTTATTTCTGTCTTCCTTCCTTCATTTCTTTACTTCTTTATTTCTTCAATTCTTTACTCCTTTCTTCATTTCTTTGTTTATTTCTGCCTTCTTCCTTCATTTCTTCACTTCTTTACTTTTTTATTTCTTTCTTTCTTCAATTTTTTTCTTTTTCATTTCTTTGTTTATTTCTGTCTTCCTTCCTTCATTTCTTACTTCTTTATTTCTTCAATTCTTTACTCCTTTCTTCATTTCTTTGTTTATTTCTGCCTTCCTTCATTTCTTCACTTCTGTACTTCTTTATTTCTTTCTTTCTTCAATTCTTTACTCCTTTCTTCATTTCTTTATTTATTTCTGCCTTCCTTCCTTCATTTCTTCACTTCTTTACTTTTTATTTCTTTCTTTCTTCAGTTCTTTACTCCTTTCTTCATTTCTTTGTTTATTTCTGCCTTTCTTCCTTCATTTCTTCACTTTTTACTTTTTTATTTCTTTCTTTCTTCAATTCTTTACTCCTTTCTTTATTTCTTTCTTTCTTCAATTCTTTACTCCTTTCTTTATTTCTTTCTTTCTTCAATTCTTTACTCCTTTCTTCATTTCTTTCTTTCTTTCTGCCTTCCTTCATTTCTTTCTTTCTTTATTTCTGCAAGAAGCCAATTGAATTAACGTTGTTCTTGCAATGACTAGGTAAACAAAATGCCGTTTATTGCAAGGCGAAGAGCAAAATGCGTGTTGAGTTTTACAGAATTTGAAAGTGTAACATCAGTTCGACATCGTTTTTGCCGTGAATATGGTGTTCTGAGGGGCTCCGAATTAGAAGACCATAATGTTATGGTATCGAACGTTTAAAGAAACTGAATCTGTTAACATGCCACGCATTGGTAGACGTAGGCATATTCACGAAACTGAAGCTGTTATGTTTCATAAAAGGAAGAAGTGGAAGGACTTAAAAACTCAGTGTTTATTAGCGAAATAAAATTCATTAATCTATAAGAATAATCCGATTTATTCACCAAGGTCTCCAGTCTTTTATCGGATAACTTTACTAAACACGATTTTCCTAAAGATAAAATATAAATCGCGTGGAATATAGAACAGTATTTATGAGGCTGCATATGGCTCGCAGCTCGTGCTTATAAACAAAAACACACGTGTAAGTGGCTGTAACAGCAGACTACATTACTGTTAATGTAGCGGAGTAATGGCGTGTAAGCTGTGCGGGCTAGAAATTGCTCTGCTCTCACTTGGCACGAAAAACTACAGTCTACGCTGCTGCATTCATGTCTCCAACGTAACCTTATCTTAAAGATACGAAGCCTCGCTTCTAGTTCCTATTACACTTTATTATTAGTTATGAGGTATTCTTATACAAACTTTTATAATTACGGACTGTGCAAAATAATGGGAATAATAATAATAATAATAATAATAATAATAATAATAATAATAATAATAATAATAATAATAATGTGAATAATATAATAAATAATAACAATAATAATAGGAAAATTTCGTTTTATTACAATGTATTAATATTAAGGGGAGGCAGAGGTGAAATTTTGGAACAAAACTGAAGAAAAAATGAAAATTTGTTTTTTCCATTTTTATTATGTTTATTTTCATAATCCGATGTTAGTTTTTGATGTCGTGCCCTTAAAAGTATGAAATTAAAACCAAGATAACTGTATTACTATATTATTCCCATAATAAACTAATGCTTATCATTATTTATATACCTTCTCTGAACATATAAATAAAAAGAAATATTGAAAATTTCTTACAATATGGTGCATAGAGCATTTTATATCAAACGATATAAAGCAGCAGCAGCAGCAGCAGCAGTAGTATATTTCGTATTGTTCTAGTGTGTTTAGTTTCTGGCTTTTTGGTTGAATATGTATAATTTCCATGTCTGTGTTTATGTCGCTGAAGGTGTGGGTAGCATTTCTCATATGTTCTGCATAGGCCTATGTGGGAACAAGATAACAAAATTACAAAACACTTCCATATATGCTAACCACACCTCCAGCGACATAAACACAGCAATGTAAATTATACATATTCAACCAAAAAAACAGAAACTAAACACACTAGAACAATACGAAATATATAGACACAAAAATACATCCAAATGAAATTCTCAACACACAACTGATTTTCAGAACACACATACCCTTTGACCCCACATTACACTACACAAACAAACCACAGGAAACGTAAAAAAAGGCGCCAAGACGAGCACCAACGAGTTCTGAAGATGGCCCATAACAGGCTGAAACTAGTCAACCAGGTATTGTAATATTTAACACGCGAAAGATATATAATACTTTTTCCGAAAATAAAACAATCAATAAGTCATTTGTCTCTCCTTCAAGCCTTTGGTCAGACTTTTTATCTGTAACATCCAAACAGCTGTATCTCCTCGCGTACTGAAATAGGAGACACGTTTATATGAACTTATTTACATACAAAACGAATATATCTCGGAATTAACAAAAAAAGTAGACACATGTGAAGAGTTCGCGGGAAAAACGATGACTGTCACAGTTTTGTTAAGGTTGATGCCATTATCTAATTCAATGGATCACTACGAAATTTATTGTTGTTCTTATGAAAAATGGTAAAAAGGAGAATTATCACCACGAATACAGTAATCCTTTCCTTTATTTTCTATAGAAACAGCACTACATCTTGCAGTTATAGACTCAATTAGATCATTATCTAATCCTTAACTGAAATGTGCCATTCATCGTTTTTCCCGCGAACTCTTCATGTTTATATTAACTTTTCTTTTACTTTCTACACCCATTGTAAATTAGACATTTGTTTATATGGAATGTTTTACTCGCAAAAGCGCATACTTCCATAATACCATGACCTACAACATTTACTATTCCAATTAAAACACCCTGTATTTCATGTGCATAATTCTCAGATAAATTAGCTCGTAGAAATGAACATAGATAAGAGGTGTTGAACAGTTTACAAGAAACTGGTGTGCACAGAAACACAGACAGGAACCAAAAAATGGGTTTGTCAGCGTGAACTGTACAGTGAAATTATGAAAATAATCTCTTTTGCAATATTACAACACTTCTTTGTGCTTTCGCTAACGAAAAATTAAAAACAAAAAGTAAGAAAGAAAATCAGTGTAGACGCCTTCATAACGCCCAACATCTGCGAGCACTTCTCCAACGCTGGTGTGAGGCGGGTAAACTAAATGTACTCCTGCAGGCGTTTTGAATCTCTCTTCGTAACTCTGGCGCTTGGCATAATACGGGATTCTCCAAAGGAAAATTGGATAGAAAGCAGAGGTCTGGATTTTAGAACTTTGGTAACTGATCTATAAGGAAAGTGTAACTGTGCTATCGAATTATGAAACGGATCGCCCCCAGTGAAGGAATTCATGCTGCGGCGGAACTCTGGTTCCTTTACGAAGATCAGCCTCAACGTGTTGTTTTGAATTACGGTCCGTTCTTCGGAAACAAGACTCCTAACTAAAGCATTTTATTGGAATTCGTTCTCGCTTTTAACATGAATTTCTATTTCAGTTCAACCATTTAATTTCATAGTACAGTGATATGGGACTCATGGAATGACTATAATAATAATAATAATAATAATAATAATAATAATAATAATAATAATAATAATAATAATTTATTTAACCTTGCAGAG